>CM035427.1:121146938-121356938 GCA_020310875.1 Ceratopteris richardii
ATAGGCAGCCACATCAAGGAGCCACTCTATATTGCCATATAGAATAAAAATACACTAATCATACCATTGAAAATTGTCCATTCAATAGGCAGACATGACCCTCAAATCAACCTCAGTATAGGCCGTATGGATACCCATCTAGAGAGCCAAGAAGGAGATTCCAAGCTACAATCCCTATCCAGGACCACAAGTAGCACCTAGATCATATGAGCAAGGACAATATGGACTAGCTCAGCTGGTATTAGGACAACAATGGCCACTTCCAGAGAACATAGTACCGATTAAATATACTCAATTAGAGGAGAATTCGAAGAGAGCCATAGTACTAGCATCACCATTAGCCAACACAGAATCAACAAATCGAGGATACAAGTAGACCCAAGGAGAATACTATCCCTACGACACCAGTATGATGGAGTACAAGCAAATTTATGACCCACAATACCATGGTTATGAGGGATATGACAACACCTATGGGCCAGAGTTGGCAACACTAATGTACACCGCACCCAAGGCACCAACATCTGTAAGACCACCAATCAGATCGCCTATGCCAAAACCTAGAAGAAATGAGTAAGGACTATGTTATCATGGGGAGACAATTATTCAAGAGAGGGAAAGATAATCAACTCTGACTATGTGTACATGAAGAAGAGTACTTACCCATATTAGAAATGGCACATCCAAGTGCTGCAGGAGGATGTTTCTTAGCCAAAAGAACTGTAAAAATGATCCTCTTTGTAGGCTTGTGGTGGCCAACTCTACATATGGATGCAAACACCTACATACAAAGTTGTGAGGCATGCCAAAGAGCTAAATACCCTATTAACTGAGATGACATGCCATTGAGACCTATGGTTTGCACGAGAGCCTTTTCCAAATGGTGTATTGATTTCAAAGGACCCATTAATCCACCAGCCAAAGGATCACATGCTGAATACATAATAGTAGCAATGCATTATCTGACTAAATGGGTAGAAGCAAAAGCAACTCGCAAAAACGATGCTCAGAACACAGCTAAATTTCTTTTTGAGCACATCTTTACTCGCTTCGGGCTACCTATAGAGATAATGAGTGATTAAGGAACACATTTCATTAATGAAGTAATAGAGGCCTTGCTGAATGCATTCTTAGTGATTCATAGAAATCGTCCCCATATCATCCTCAAGCCAACGGTCAAGCATAAAGTTCCATTAAAGTGTTGTGCACTATATTGACCAAAATAGTAAATAATGGAAGGTCAGATTGGGACAAACAATTGCATCACGCAATTTGGGCCTTCCTTGTGGCTTACAAGATAGCCATTGGAACTATGCCATTTAACCTAGTGTATGGACAAAATGCAATCTTGCCAATTGATTTTTTGGTGCCTACTTTAAGAGTGGCACAATAGTATGAATGGACTGGGCATGAGTTGTCAAAGCAACTCAAACAAATTGAGAAGGTACACGAAACGAGACTACAAGTTTTTGCGGGAATTTATGCGACGAAAAGAAGACAAAAATCATATTATGATGCACTCATCAAAGATAAAGGACTAAAAGAAGGAGACTTAGTCCTGGTGTATACTTTGAAGCAACACGCCAAGAAGTTACAGAAACACGGATATGGACCTCTAGTAATCACTAGGATTTCAACAAGTGGAGCTATCAACCTAGCTACCTTGGATGGAGACATACTTCCTAATTACATAAGTGGTTGTCGAGTAAAACGTTACATGGAGCCATTGACGGATCAAATGTTAGCACGACTTGCAAGGGCAAAAAATAGAAAAAAAGAAGAAGAGAGAATTAGGGAAGAGGCAAGGCAAGAAGCCCTAGAGTGTATCAAGAAACAAAAAAAGTGGATAAGGCAAAGGGATGAATGATATTTACAACGAGAGGAGCTTATTAAAATGGCCAACTATTTAGTTCACCATGCCAACTATCTAGTTCACCAGGCCAACACAACCAATCTCAGCATATCTCAACCATATTTAAACGTAGGGATTGGAACTACAGAATACCAGTTCATAGATGCATTAATTGACTTAGGGACAAATCTTAGCTGTATATGATTAATGGTTATTATGCATCTTCAGATGATCATAAAAGCAACTAAAAGCTCACATGATAGGCTGTAGTGTTTCCTCAATCACAATCTATCCCCAATCACAATCTTTCGATTACTCAGAAATAAGAGTGGAGAGAAGAACGCAGAGATTGCACAATGTAAAAGAAAATCTGATGCGGAAGAGTAGAACAAATATGACGCAGAGAAGGAAGAATTTTGATATTATAGATGTGAATCAATGGTTACAGTAGCTTTGGACAATCGCTTCTTGACAAAGCCTCTACCTCTCGACCACCCCGAGCTATCACAATCGCATTCTCACTCGCACTCTCAATCACACTCTCACTCTCACTCTCACTCTCAATCACACTCTCAATCACAAGGTAATTCTCAGATTTCTGTGTGTCCTCCGTGTTGATGCGCATGCCTTCTTATCTTTTTTTTTTTAAGTGTTGGAAAAAACGGCACTTTTCAAAGCCCTGTCACTAAAAAACAATGAGGAATTAGGTTAAGCTTGTGAGAGACACTTTTATTCAATTTTTTGATCTGCACAATAGTGTTAGAGACGTCCGAGGTCCAAATCCACCTCCAAATGCCACTTTTGAGCCTTGCAAGGTTTAAAATTCTAGAGAGAGAGTAAAATCAAGGCATTTTCTTACAATGAACTAAACGTAGGACCCTGAACGAGGTACTTAGAACATGATTCACAAAAATCTCACACAGGCACTTTTATTCTCTTCTACTTGCTCTACCTTTCCCTAATACAGAGTTTTCCTTAATTCTTTCATCGTCACCTTCAAAATCCCACTAGAAAACATGATGCAATTAAGGTCTAGAGAGAGAATTATGAAACTTGTCAACCCAAAATTTTTCCTACATGCATAAAATGACCTAATTATTCGTTCTAAGCATTATCCCCACAATGAGATTCAGAAAGTTCAAAATGAATTATTTCACTAGAAAAGAGGCCTATAACATAGGCATTGGGGGCCACGTCATAGAATGTATTGGAGAAGCTTGAGTATCCCTCCACCTAGGAAATTCCACTATGGAGCAATGAGTTTTGGTGTGTAAAAAGGAGCATCTAATAGAGAACATGATCCTAGGACAAGATTGGATCATTGAGAACGAAGTGAGCATTCATCTAGCTCAAGGGTATATCTCAGCTAAAATAGTGTTAGGCGCCTGCTCCGATGAGCTCCCCAATTTTGGGACTGTACCTGCACGCCGATCGATTACTCTCTGACAGAGATGTTCGCACGGAGATCGATGAGAATACTTTGCCGCCCAGCCGCGTGATGAGTTCAATGATTACCCTCTCTCTCTCTACACCCAAAATGGGTCAATGATCAAGGTTCCTCTCATGAGTGCCACTTGGCACTCATGTGAGCATCATACTCTATATGAATAAGAGGAGGGTCATACCTCTAAATACTATTCATATAGGATACTCCATGTGACATTTCCTTCCCCTTACTTCCATTTTGTCCTCAAAATGGTATTGGAAGGTCTAAAAGAAAGAGAGAAATAATAGAACCATCACTCCCACTATATCCCCATGTATAAAAATACATGGTCCTGTCTCCGTGTTGTTTCCCCATATCCTTCCCCTTAAGAAAACTCTTGGGAAGGTAAACTAAAACTGGGAAACCGTCTCTGAAGGGTGCTAACCCGCTCCCATGTGGCACTATCTTCTGAACTATCTTTCCACTTTACTAGACACTCTTTATACAAGTGACTCCTCGTCCGTTTCTCTCGAGTGCGTAGTATGCTCTCTTGCTCATGTGGAATAGATTGAACAGAAATAGGCTCTACTACCTCACTATCTGGAATGAGGTTGTCAGATTCACCCAGCCTTTTCTTAAGCCGGCTAACATGAAAAACTGGATGGATTTGACTATTCTCTGGAAGTTGGAGCTGGTAAGCCATCTTTCCTATTCTCTTAAGTATTTGGAAAGGTCCACAATACCTAGGAGATAATTTTGGACAAGGTCCCGTCTTCATGGTTTCAGACCTAGATGGAACTCTAAGATAGACTTGCTCTCCTACCTCAAAGTTGATATCTCTTCTTTGAGGGTCAGCATAGGCTCTAGCCCTATCCTGAGCTTTCCTAATGCTGTCCTTAGCAAGTCTAAGCATATCATTCATTTCTTCCAAGAAGTCCTTTGCACCTTGAACTTTTTCATTCTGCAAGCCAACTGCATAAGGAGCCCTTGGCTGAAACCCATACATAAGCATAAATGGACTATGCCCAGTGGAAGAGTGCTTGGCACTATTATATGCAAACTCTACTATAGGTAAGTACTCCTCCCAATTAGTTTGCCTTTCATTCACATATGCTCGAAGCATATCCTCTAGGATTTGGTTAACCCTTTCTGTTTGCCCATCCGACTGTGGATGCTCGGCCGTACTCATGCTAAGCTTTGTATCCAACCTTTTGAAGACCGCTCTCCAAAAGTGGCTAGTAAACTTCCTATCCCGATCAGAAACTATGTCTAAAGGAAGACCATATAACCGGTATAGGTTCTCTACATAGAGTCTAGCCAACTCAGGTGTCTTCACTGTAGTATGTGTTGGAATAAACCTAGCCATCTTGGTTAACCTATCCACAATTACCCAAACCGAGTCGTGCCCTCTCTGTGTCTTAGGTAAACCGACTATAAAGTCCATGGAGATACTCTCCCACTTCCCATTGGGGATATCCAATGGGTGGAGTAGCCCTCCAATCCTTAATCTCTCAGCTTTGTTGACCTGGCATTTATTGCACTTAAGCACATATTCTAGGACGTCCTTATGAAGTCCAGGCCAATAAAACTGCCTCTTAACAAGATCATAAGTCTTGTTAACTCCTGGGTGTCCCGCACTAGGTGTGTCATGACACTCATATAAAATATGCCGTCTCATCTCAGTATCTCTAGGGACACACACCTTACCTTTATATAACAGATATCCATCATGGACACTGTAATTCTTCCACTTGAATCCTTCTTGAGTATCCGTCGATACTTCATCCTCATTGGAAACCCGTATATCACGATCCCCATTCTCTATGGCTTCCCAAATCTCGGAATATGCAGGATCAAGCCTACATTTCCCTCTAATAGACTCAAGTAGCTCACTAGTGATCTGAGTAAAACTCAGTCCATTGAGCATAGGCATGCGGCTAAGTGAATCAGCCACTACATTAAACTTTCCCTTCCTATACCTAAGCTCATAGTCAAACTCTTGAAGGGTCTCTGCCCATCGGGCCTTACGACCTTTAAGGTCTGTTTGATTAGAGAGCCACTTAATGCTCTCTTGATCAAACACTATCGTAACTTTGGCACCATATAACTAATGACGCCACTTCTTCAAAGCATGGACTATTGCATACAACTCCTTCTCATAGACGGAGTAATTCTTTTGAGCCGGTTCTAGTTTCTTGCTCTCAAAAGCTAATGGTCGACCATCCTGTACTAAAACTGCTCCTATAGCAAAATCACTCGCGTCAGTCTCAACCACAAATGGTTTATTGGGATCTGCTATATGTAAAAGTGGAGCTGTAGCAATTGCTACCTTCAACTTTTCCATACTTTGCTTCTGTTTGTCTCCCCAATGAAAGGCTTTCCCTTTCCCTTTAAGCTGTTCCGTCATCGGGACAGCAATTTTGGCATAGTTCTTAATGAATCTTCGATAGAAACCTGATAAACCTAGGAAGATCTGCAGCTCCTCCAGGTTCCGTGGATGTGGCCATTCCATAATAGCCCTTACTTTTTCAGGATCCATCTGGATTCCATCTTGGGAGACTATATGCCCAAGGTACCTAACCTCTGTCTTGAAAAATTCACACTTTGACTCCTTAGCAAAGAGCGAATTTTCCCTTAGCACTTGAAATACTTTTCTCAAGTGTTCCAAGTGTTCCTGTTCTCATGCACTATAGATCAGAATGTCATCTAAAAAATCTACTACAAAGTATCCTAGATAAGGCCGTAAAACACTATTCATGAGTTTCATGAAAGTGGCAGGAGCATTGGTGAGACCAAAAGGCATCACCAAAAACTCATAGTGCCCATATCTAGTCCTAAATGCAGTTTTAGGGACATCCTCTGCCCTAATTCTAATCTGATGATATCCTGATCTAAGGTCAAGCTTGGTAAAATACCTAGCTTGATGTAACTGATCAAATAGATCTTCCAACCTAGGCATTGGAAATCTATTTTTGATAGTCACCTTATTAAGTGCTCTATAATCTATACATAGTCTCATAGAGCCATCTTTCTTTTTAACTAGGAGCATTGGCGATGCCCATGGTGAGTTACTAGGTTTGATGAAGCCTTTATCTAAATAATCCTGCAATTGCTTCTCAACCTCCTCATGCTGAGAAACACTAAGCCTATAAGGTGGTCTACAAATAGGGTTAGTATTAGTAACAACTTCTATGGCATGGTCAATGTCCCCTCTCTCAGGTGGTAGCCCTCTAGGTAAGTCAGTGGGAAAAACATCTCTGTACTTAAACATAAGATCCTTAAAACTTTTAACTACACACTCTTGCAAAAAAGAATAGTAGAAAGTCCTGTTCATATTTACATTCAAAGCATGAAAATATACATCAGATGAGCTGTCTATACAATGCTCCATATCATGACTATACAATAAAAAGATATCCTGTACATGCTGTGAACAACAGAGACTATACAACTCTAATGATGAGATGAGAGGTGCACTAGGTACATCTCTCTCTCCCTGAATATAAACTGTACTTCCATTCTTTTCAAACTCGAGTGTGTTATTTTGATAGCTGCGTTTAAGTGTATCTCCCAACCCCCATAGCCACTCTCTTCCTAAGACTAGATCTGTCCTCTCCATGTTCATAATTTGGAAGTCCATATGATCTGTATAATCCTGCATCTTGACTTCCAAATTGGATACCATAGTATCCCATATTCTTTTATCTTGCCCTTGCATCATAGATACAATGTATTTATGTGCACTAGGCTGTTGGGGAATCTTCAATTTCTTGATCAAAGCATAGTTTATGAAGTTATGAGTGGCAGAGTCATCTATCATGACTCGCACCCTGGTCCCGTATACACTACCATGTAGCTTGACCAAGTCATGTGGTCCAAACTGCGGTGACCACAATGACTGAGTCAAACAACACGTGTGCTCTATATCCTCGTGCATCACCTCCACTCCCTTGCAGCTAGAGCTGCCATGAATGGGAAGGGTCTGCACTAGGTGGACCGCCTTTTTGCCCCTTTCAGGAGCCGTACTAGACTCTGGTCCTTTCTTCTTTTCTTCCCCCTTCTTGAGTGGACAGTTCCACTGTGAGTGGCTAGGGGATAGGCACCTAAAACACAGGTTCTCTCTTTTGGCCTTCTCAAACTGGTCTGTGGATAGCTTAGGCCCTTGTGATCTTTGTTTTTTAATAAAAACCTTGTTTTTCCCAAAAGGCAACTTTTTCTTAAATTTAGTGGTGCTAAGAGGTTTAAGGGGCTGATCCGTCTCCATAGGAGTATACTGAGGACGGTTATGGTCCTCATATATCTGTGCATATTTGATCGCCTCCTCAAACGTCTTAGGCGCATTCCTCCTGACTTCCCTCTTTATGGCTTTATCCAAGCCCCTAACAAACCCTCTAGTCTTCTGAAAATCATCCAGACCCTTAAGCTTCAAAGTGATCTCTCTATAGTGGGATAGACAGACTGAAAGAGGCCTGCCTCTTTGAGTAATCCTATCCCACTCATCCGAATTCCTCTCCTCTTCATTTTCAGGAAGAAACTCTTTTAGGAAAAGAGTCTCAAAGTGAGTCCAGTCACTAGGGATAGAGTTCGCCTCCTTAAGACTCATCCACCACTTATAAGCACGCGGGCCGAGGGAGAGACTGGCCTCTAGCACACGATACTGAGGTGGGGTGCCCTTCAATTGATGCAAATCTTGCCACTTTTGTAAAAAAGTGTAGATTGCATCCTTATTCCTGTCTCGGTCATCCCCTGTAAAGGTTGGTGGCTTTAAGTCTTTCAGGAGGGGAGCTTCCCTAGAGCTCTCTCCTTTATATTTACTAGGAAGAGAAGTCTCTTTCCTAGTAATCTCTAGAGGAATGGTAGGAGTCTCTCTTTCCTTCCTAGCTAGGAAAGAGGTGACACTAGTCTCAAGAGAGATCATTTGAGACTTAAGTTGCTGTATAAGAGATGTAATGCTACCCAAATCTTTCTCTAACTTGAGGGTTTGCTCTTTCAAATCAATGAATTGGTCACGAGTGACAAATTCATCTATAAGCTCTTCATAAGTATACTCTTGCTGTGAAGGCTCTTTTTCTTCTATATTCTCTTCTATTTCTTGTCCTAACTCTACTTCTTCCATCCTAGCATCTTGATCCTCTAGTCGCTCTCTAGGTGGAGAAGTGGTCTCAACTACTTGTTTACCTTTAGTTTCCATGTTTAAGTACCCTTCCCCCGTTTGCTAGCTAGAGAGTATGAAAATGAATGGAAGTAGAGTTTAAATATGCAAGAAGAAGAGAGATATAACACAAGAGCACTTCCCTGATACAAAGTAGAGTTGTCGAAGCTAAATCCAGGTGGTCCTTGATGCTTCAAGCCGCTGATTTTAAGTCCTCGCCAGTCCCAAAAAAAAAATTGGAAATGTCCGCTTGGTCCGGGGAGGTTCTAGACACCATAAACCATCCAAAATAACACCAAAAGTGCGTAGGAAAAGCCTCAAATGGGCAAACTGAATGCAACTGAACAATTTCAGAAATTTTCCAATCCTCGCCAGTCCACAAAGTGTTGCCCAGCACCTGCACTTCAAAAATTTGAGACAATCCCAAGTGAAAAAATTGGATTTGGAGTCCGGATGAAGAAAAACTAGGCCCGGGAGTGGCCGCCTAGTTCCTGCTGAAGCGCTGCAGAGAGATTTTGGTAGGGCAAATCTCTTCCAAATCCAACACCGATGGTCTCTGAGCGAAGCTTGAAAGCGTAGCTTCGAAACGTGACCAAGATTTGCGAAATCCGATATGGTATGAAGAAGATATGGTGCGCAGAAGTCGGGTATGTCACCGATGGGAAGTGAAAAACTTCATCTTCATGAATAGATAGGTTTGGAAAGCTCAAAACTGAGGAATGAAAGCTTCTTTCACCAAACCAACACCCCCATCCCATAACCACAGCCCATAATACATATATCCCTCATGATTCTTACAAAATCTTGATCTAGATCATAGATTTGTAGCTCCAAAGTTTAGGAAAAAACTCGAAATTTTCTCAACAGAAGCTTTACCTAATGCCTTTTTCGAAAAAAATTCAGAGTTGATGTCGATGGAGCTTGATATCCCATATGTGCGCGCAACAGGCGGAGGAAGTCTCTATATAGCCAAGAGCATAAGATGCTCATTTCCACCTTGGAGTGGGGAGGGAGGAGCAAAGCTCCCCCTCGTGGGCTGGCGGACGCCTGCTGCTCCTGCGTGAGTCTCTGCGCCTATGGGCCGTCTCTGATCACGGGCGGCGATTACCTGTGGGCCGTCTCTGATCGGTTCTCGATGCTCGTTGTCCCGTTCGCCGTCTGGCTCCGATACCAATGTTAGGCGCCTGCTCCGATGAGCTCCCCAATTTTGGGACTGTACCTGCACGCCGATCGATTACTCTCTGACAGAGATGTTCGCACGGAGATCGATGAGAATACTTTGCCGCCCAGCCGCGTGATGAGTTCAATGATTACCCTCTCTCTCTCTACACCCAAAATGGGTCAATGATCAAGGTTCCTCTCATGAGTGCCACTTGGCACTCATGTGAGCATCATACTCTATATGAATAAGAGGAGGGTCATACCTCTAAATACTATTCATATAGGATACTCCATGTGACAAATAGGTCATAAGGAAATCTTTAGCCTCTTAGAAGAAAGACTCCCTCACATGCATAAAACCATCAACCGTGTGAAAGAAACCCTAGAAGAGGATTTAGCAAATGAATCCATCTAAAGTTTACGAGAGGAGCACCCTAAGAAAGGATTGACTACCAATACCAATGAAGCAGTTGATGAGGTGCCTTCATCCCCCATGAATAGCGAATCCAAGAGAAACTGTGAAGACAATGCTCCTAAAGTTACCTACAACAAGGGAAGGCCATCCACATGGAAGTCTACTATCCGATTTGTCGCAACCAAGAAGTGCTAATCTACACTAGGTTCGCAAGGATCAAATAAGGGAATCATAGAAGTCAACACCAATACCGGTCATTCATCTTACGGAGACAAGGAGAAACAACAAATTCTCCTCTTTACAATTGGAACCAAAACGACTTCGAACAGTATGTCTTCCAAAGTCATTAGTAGAAGCCCATAAAACACGGCAGCACATATGGATTGCGAAAAAGTTGAGACATATGGCCAGTCAAGAGATAAACAAGCAAGAAGGAATACTACACAAACGAAGGAGGACCATGAAGCCAAATGAGACTCACCAAAGGTACCAGAGGAACACAACATCAAACAATCAGACTTCCTTAAAGAAAGAAAAGGAACCGAGAATACAACAAAACCAAGAGAAGAGGAAACCTCAAACATCAGCTACAAAATGGATATGGAGACCCAAGAGGGAGCAAGGATAGGAACAATAGATTCAACAGGATGCCCATTGCACTCATGAAGAATCGAATGCACCTAGAGTATGCATGCTAGGGCCACACTAGGAGGCCATGCATTCATCACATGATGTGATTAACAATACTAGTGGTGCACATTTCCCTCCTTGTAATAGATCATAGATTCTACTTCCCTAGCAATGAACTTACTATGTAAATAAATAAATGCTTCGGCTAAACTAACTCTTGTTTTCTTTCAGGAATAAAAATGAAAAGATATGTGGTAAGAGATCTTACTCACTTAAGTAAGGGGAAATGGAGTGATGCAATGAACAACATGTCACTGAGACACACATCAATAACAACATGCCTTCTATAGAAAGATGATGCTCTCCTTATTACAAGTGCAGATGGCTTCTGAGGACTCTGAAGAGACTATTCAAGAGGAGATGCTGGAATTCCCCCTATATAGCATGACAAACGCGGAAGGTCACTGGTTTCTAGAGGATCAACCTACGACGGATTATCTGTTCTTAATGACAATTAAAATTATGGACACGGACCATCAGTTTCCAGTGATGTCCCAAGATTTCAAAGTCGTGCATGAACTTCCATCCACTATAGACATTATGAAGAAAGCTGGTATTCAGAAAGAGTTTGAACTCCCAATATACAAACCAGACTTCAAGCGATGCACACAAGTGATGAATACCTTACAACCCACTTTGCATGATCGATTAGTTCCCAAAGCAAGAGTCCTAGATGTAGCAAGTGAGTGCGTCATCATACAATTCACCCATGACTTAATTAAAGAAGCTTTCGGATGGGAAAAGGATGGAAATATAATTTTGAAAGAGGAAAGTCGGGGGGACTAAGACCAAAACGTTCACAGATATCAATGGTATTGATATAGAAGAGGAAGTCAGACTCATCCACCAACATTTTTTGCTTTCCAAGCATGCACAGGTATACCCCCCCAAAGAAGGTCATATTGCAAATGTTGTCACTTGCCATCAAACAAATAGGGAATCAAGTTAACATGACTCCATACATTCAAGAATGACTCTTCGAAGCAAAGAAATAGTGGAATCATAAGAAGTTCTTGATTGGAAGCATTTCCTTAACAATATTGATCTATCATGCTTTAGGCATTCGGGAACATAAGAGATGCCTTCATTCGAAGAAATGGCTAAGTATGCAAAGATTGCCACCGTTCCATGGAAGAAGAAAGGAGTCAAAATGCTAGAAGAAGCAGAAACGAGCTCCAAACTGAGAATGAGAGGTACCAAGAGATTAGGGGAGATGTCGCAGGCAGAAGCAGAAGCTCTAGCTTTAAAGAGGACACATGTACTTCCAAGGACAAGGCTCAAAGACAATCAACCCATCATGGAAGAGGAATTAACAAAGGCAATGGAAACAACTCACTAGTAAATGGAAGGATGGGTAAACCTATCGGTGCAAGGGCATCACTACCAACAAGCCCATGAAGACTCTGAAAAAAGAAAAAGGTTGAACAAAGTTTATAGATATAGAGAATTGGGCTTGATGAATTCTAGCTCATCATCAGACACACTAGAAGAACAAGAAACATCTATGTTGAATGTGGATATTAAAAGTGATTCAAAGAATGATGGTCAATGGGAGGGACTAAAATCAAGTACACAATGACTTTGGTATGCAAGGCACAAAGATCGATCAAATGCTTGATAACAGTATCAAGGGCATGACAAGGTAGGAAGCATCTCAAGAAGGAATTCATATAATCAGATGGAATGAAGCATCGAACATCCAGATCAAAGAGACTCTTCTAATGGGAGATGTCCTAGTAAAGAACCTCAAGGAAAAAAAAGTAGAAGACATAGTACAAGAGTCCGAACCCTTCACATCGATAAGGGTAATAGCAAAACCCTCTCTGTTGGATGTCATATTTCAAGGGAGTGCTACCAAATCGACCAATAATGAAGAGGAAGTAAGAGACCAAGACGTACATCTGCAAATAAGACAACCGCATAATGAGATGATACATGTGGAATAAGGATGAGACGTACAGACGGGGGAAGGACTAAGAACCCCCAAAAATTGGTTGAACATGGATGTAGCTCAGCTCAAGCCGGTAGTACAACAAATGATACAAACTGCTATGGATACTCAACAACTAATGTTTGAAGTTGATGCGGAATAGGACAAGGCAATGGAAGAGAAGAATCAATTCCAAGAAATAGGTGAAAACCTCTCTGCCAAATTAATTCAAGCGCACATGATAATTTTAGAAAAAGAGTTAGAAACAAAGGAGGTTAAGAATAAATGCACCACACTGGAAACGGAAAATAAGAAGCTACAAGAACAACTAAGAGAACTACAAAGAAAATATGAGGCTGGAGAAGTAGAAAACATACGAACGAATGCCAGAAGTAAACTCCTTGAATCTCAAATCAAGGTATACATGGATGAGGCCGATAATCTAAGGAATAGGAACAAAGAACTGATGATGGACCTACTATGCAACCAACCTATAGAAGCTTTGGAATTAACGGAAAGCAACACAAAAGCATTTGAGGATTGGATAGCAAAGTATGAGGATCAGCTGAAGAAGGAGCAAGCCATCATAGCAAAATGGGAAAAAAGATATATGGATGACACCAATGAACTTAGGAGGAAGTGGACAATGGCAAAAAATCAATACTTAGTACAATGCAATGGAGATGCTAATCAACTTGCTGCCATAGGAGAGGAGCTCCTCAAGAACATGGATGAGATCATGCGGGCCATGGAAGAAATCAAAGCAAAGGATGAATTGATAAACAAATTGAAAGCTCAACTAGAATAGTAGGTAAACATGGGGACACTAGTAATTCCACACTCCACAGTGGCTACTGAGGAGACTGAGGTACGTCCTTTTTCTCCCCTCATGCATCATTCACCGATAAGGGAGGAAACAGGGACCAACAATAAAAGGCATACTCGGGCTATTGCAGAATTAAGCCAAAATGAGTAGGCACTACTGGTGTCCCAACTTACTAAAGAATTTAAAGAATAAGTGGTCACAGTAATGAAAGAAGCAAAGATTGAAAGCAGAAATTTAGAATAGATTATGAAGCCTTTCAATGTACTGTATGGGTTACTCAAAAAAGAAACACGCTAGTACATAAAGATGACCACCAATAAAGAGCCACATAGCAACCTACAGTTCAACATGCAGACATTTACCTATACAAAAGAAGAATTCGACAAAGCAGATCCTATCTCGAGGCGGAAATTTTTGGAAAAGAATCCTACGTTATGGGTACACTAGGAGTTGGCACCGTATGTACTTCAAGTCAATCCATTGTTTTGCCCAGTACCCAGAAGAGGCTCCTGAATGCAATTTCGGGAAGCACAGTGCCAGGGAAGCTTAAATAATCAGTGGCTAAACTATCCATTATTACCAATTCCACCCCAGAATTACTTACCAATTGAGGAGTACATGGTGAAGACAATGGAATTTTTGATCGCTGGATATGCCACTATACCTGATTTAGCCATAAAAATGACTAACAAAGTTTTGAGTATGTTACTTTCAGTAATAAATGTGCTTCAACATGCTTAGTATACTTTCTTGAACTTCATCGGCATTAACAGGGATTGGATGACCTTTTTTTTATCTATCTACTATCCCAAGTCGATTAACACTAATGGCCATATATTCCAGACATGTTTTTTCCAACTCCATATATGTAGACATTTGAAGAGGAATGTTCTCGCAAAAATATCTTCTAACCTAAATGTGCGATTGGTGGCCTACAAATTAAGCTTCTTTGCAGATCATAGACAGGCACCAGATGACGGAGTAAAGTCGAGCCAATGGAAAGAATTGATGATATGTCGAGCAAATTCGCTTAACCATCGAGAGTAGAAAGCCATAGAAACATATGCACGTTGCCACAAAAAGCCTGTTGGGGACGACAAAGTTCAAGATGTTGGAAATTTAGTAGGTCCATAACTAATACCACAAGTCCAAGTTCCATAGGTCCATCATATACAACCTAGAATCTAGCAATCTTCCAATATTTACAAAACATGAACATACCATACTTAATCATACAAATGATGAGACAAAGATAGAGAAAGACTAGACACCATGTGTAAAGTGTTACGTAAGCCATTGCTTACTCACACTATCATATACCAATGTTCAATGTACAATGTGGGAGCAAAACTCTCAACCAGTCTATGTGAGCAGAAATAGATGGATGAGTGAATGTACAAATGTAACAAACATATTTAGATGTATGAACAGAACTATGAATATATATGAGATGTGTGACTTAATAGGTGTTGGTGTAATTCACAAGCCTACACATTTGGCTTGATGGATACACTGAAGTCCATACACATATGGAGAAGCATAGGAACAAAGGCTAGTGGTTAATTACCACTTTACTTCTTTGTAACAGAAAGATTTGACTTGGAATCTTTGTAAACACCTACCAAAAGAGATTCGTGGAAAAAGGTAGATTTGATTGATGGAATATCTCCTAAGATTTAGGAGCTTGGTCATAGTGAGCCAAAAGTTTGAATTTGAATTCAAACTTTTACTCAATCACTATAAAAGTGATCATCAAAAACTCGTGGTTAAGACTCATCATTCCCGAGCTCATTACTATCCATTCTGAGTGTGTGTGAGGCCTACACTCTAGCTCACACCTATCTACACCATTAGAAAATGATCTTCATGCCAATGGATTTGTATACAAGTGATCATTAATACATATATTTACATTGTTCATTTCTGAGTTCTCTGTCATACTACCTGAAAGTCTGTCAACTTGTGGAGAGCATATCTCAGCCATTTCTTCACCAAATTCAAAGATCTAAAGCTTGTTGGATTTAGATCCAAGTTGTCTACATACTCTCAAATTTTTAAGAGATTCTATTCAGCCATTTCAGAGAAAAGTTTGTCGAGTGATCACTGGTCATTGTCTGCTACAGTCCTAAAAAATCGGGGGTAAAGGCTAACTTGCTAAATTGATTGCTCTGAGCATAGTTAATCTTTTTACATCATTCCACTTGGAATAGTTAGCTTGTTAATGTAGTTAGATACCCCTAAAAGGAGTTTTTCCAATTCCTATTGTAGTGGTCATACTGAGCAAAAGATACATTAGGTATCAAGACATAAATAGAAGGTTTTCTTGAGATTTTGAGTTTCAAAGTTATCTGTTTTGGTTCAATCATTACACACATCATTTACAAAGTACATAGGCCATTTTATGGTGTCATTGCAAAGCTAAGGAGGTCCACTTATCAAATCTGAAGCTTACAAGGGCTGGTACAAAGCAGGATTTTGAAGTACCTACTCAATCTCTTGGAATGTCCATCCATCTTTCACAACAGTGGTATCAGAGCAAACTAAGTTAAAATGGGACATGGTTTTCCTTCATTTATTGCTAAATTGGACAAGAACAACAATCAGGCATGGTATCTAAGGATGAAGACATACCTACAAGGAAGGAGTCTCTATGGATACATCTCAGGAGATGAGGAATTGCCCTCATTCAAGACAAGAGGATTACCAACAAAGGAAGAACATGAAAAGCTCAACACATGGTGTGCTAAGGATGCATTAGCAACGTCTTATTTACTCAATTCCATCTTTGATTTTCTATTGCCACATATTAGGAACTGTAAGACATCCCAAGAGACTTGGGAAACCTTGTCATCTTATTTTTATTCCAACACAAGGGCTAGAAAAAATCAGTTGTGGATTGAATTTACCACATTAAGGAAGCAACCTAAGCAAGCTGTCTCAGAGTTTGTGACCAAGATTAAAGATGTAGCAGATCTGTTAGCAAGCATAGGAGAAGAGATTAAAGAAGAGCAGATTGTAAGGCAAGTCATCAATGGGATCAAAGCTGATGACAAATGGGAAAGCTTCACCACTGTCATGGACCTTTACATGGACATGTAGATTCCAGACCTTACCACTCTCATGGGGCAATTATTCACTCATGAAGCCAAGCTCAACAAGAATGGAGATACATCCAAAGGTAATAGCTCTTCTGCCCTATACACTGATAAAGGTAAAGCTAAAGATAAAGGCAAGAACAAGAAAGGAGAAGATGAAGGTTCTACCTCCCAAGCTAACTATGCAGGGAGAGATAGATCATGAAGAGGAAGGGGCAGAGGAGGTAAGCAAGGTAGGCGGAGATCCTATAACTCCTCACCATGTAACATTTGTGGTTTATCAAATCATACTACAGATGAGTGTTTCGGGAACTACAAAAATAAGAGAGGAAGAGGATACCAAAGAGGTGGATACTCACAGTCAAGAGGTAGATTCAACCATCACCAAGGCTAAAACAACAACTACAACAACAAGTACAACAAAAACTACAATGGCAACTACCAAGGAGGATTTAAATCTAGAAAGGACTACAACAACTATACAGAAGAGCAAGATGATTCTCTTCTGATCATGAACATGACTTCAAAACCAGGTACAAATAATGACCACCTATTCTACATTGACTCAGGATGCTCAACTCATGTGGCTGGCAATGTAGCAGTACTCTTTGATCTTGAGGAGCCAAAAGGTAAGCATCAAATATAAACAGGTGATGACACCAAGCACTCAGTATTTAAAGTTGGAAATGTTAAGACTTGTGATGGAAATCAGAACTTGTTGAGTAGGGTACTCTATGTACCAACCATTACCAAAAATCTGATGAGTGTTGGACAGATTGTGGAGAAAGGTTTGCAGGTTAGATTCAACCAATTTGAAGCATTTGTGGAGGATCCTAAGCAGGGATTCAAGAGGATTTCTAAAGGAGAAAAATCAGGTAGACTTTTCATGTTTGAGCTAGAAGACACAAAGAATATTGCACCATATAGTTATAAAGATCAAACACTTTCAGAGCTTGAGATTTGGCACAAAAGATTAGGGCATGTAGGAGAAAGAACCTTGAAACAGATATGCAGGGATCAATGTGTTATTGGAATACCCAATGTTTCCAAACAACACATGATATATAAATGTAGTGCTTGTCAATTTGGGAAGTCTCACAGGTTACCCTTCTCAAGGAAAGGCCACATGCATGAGAACTACCTAGAACTTGTACACACAGATGTATGGGGACCAAGCAAAGACCCCTCAATCTCAAGAGCAAGGTACTATGTATCTTTTATTGATGATTATAGTAGGTGGACTGTATTATACTTCATGAAGCACAAGGATGAAGTATTTAATTGCTTTAAAAAATATCTTGCATTAGTTGAAAATTAGACAGGAAAGAATTGGAAAAGACGAAGATCAGATGGAGGAGGTGAGTACTTCTCTAATGAGTTTGAAGACTTCTTGTAGGACAGAGGCATCAAAAGAGTAACCACCAGAAGGTATACTCCTGAACAGAATGAGGTAGCTGAGAGAAGAAATAGGTTGATTGTTGAAACAGCTAGGTCTATGTTGAATGAGAAAAAATTACCAAACTATCTATGGGCAGAAAGTGTTTCTACTGCCACTTATCTCATAAACAGGTTACCATCTAAGTCCCTTGATGGGATGACACCCTATGAAGCATGGCATGGTAAGAGACCCTCACTAGACCATTGCAAAATATTTGGATGTGTAGCATATGTACACATTCCTTCTCAGATAAGAGGTAAGCGAGACCCTCAGGCTCAGAAGTGCATCTCTATTGGATATGATCTGAATCAAAAAGGGTACTTGTTTTACAAACCTTCCAATAAGGGATCCATGGTTAGTAGAGATGTTGTCTTTGATGAAAATGATTCTTGGTATGAGAATAAATGCAGGAAATTTAAACTACCCTATGAATTGGAAGAGGAGTCTCCAAGTCTTTCTAAGGAGGAAGCTACTCTGAATGAAGACTCAACTTCAGATGATGAAGATGTTATCAACCTTGAAGAGTTCAAGGCATGGAAGTCCAAGGGCAAAGTAAAACTAAAAAAAGCTTGAAGGCATACTTGAATCTTCAAATCAGTCAATCATAAGATCACAAAGAGAGAGCAAAAAACCTATCAGATATGGGTATGATACATCTCTTGTTACTAAACACTCTGTTTATCTTGCCCTAGATTTGTCAATTGAAGAAGCAGGATCATATGAAGAAGCCATAACCAAGACAAAATGGAAAGAAGCTATGGATGAGGAGATTGAAGCACTCAAGGAAAGTGACACATGGGAGCTAGTACCAAAGAAGTAATCCATGAAGGTAATAGGATCGAGATGGATGTATAAGCTTAAAAGAAATTCTAATGGGTCAATTAACAAGTACAAAGCCAGATTGGTAGCCAAGGTTTTTGCACAAACCCAAGGCATTAACTATGAAGAGACATTCTCTCATGTGGCCAAGATGCCAACCATCAGAGTGTTGGTAAGTGTGGCTGCATCAAAAAATTGGAACATGTACCAATTGGATGTCAAAAATGCTTTTTTGAATGGATGGATTTCAGAGGAAGTATATATGTCACAACCTTCTGTCTATGAGGACTCAATCAAGGTATCATATGTGTGCAAATTGAATAAATCTTTATATGGATTAAAGCAGGCACCTAGGGCATGGAATCATAGGTTGGCCACCTATCTTCAAGACCAAGGTTTTGTCATGAGCAAGGAAGATACCTCTCTATTCATCAAGAGAAGTAATTTAGAGGTAATATATCTATGTGTTTATGTTGATGAGATCATACTTATAGGTAATGATGTGAATGGAATTTGGCAAATCAAGAGCCAGATGATGAAGGAGTTAAAGATCAATGATCTTGGTCTACTAAAGTATTTTCTTGGGCTTGAGTTAGTCTATACTAACTCTGGAATATACATTACTAAGAAAAAGTACATACAAGATATGCTGAAGAAGTTTCATTTGCAGGATGCCAAAGTTGCAAGTACTCCAATGGAGGTAAACCTAAAAATAAGTGCCCATGAAGGTGATGAAGTTAATGACATTACAGGTTATCAAAGCATGGTGGGTAGCTTGAACTATGCTACCTTAACAAGGATAAACATTGCATATGGAGTTAGTGTGCTAAGTCAGTTTATGCACAAGCCAAGAGCACCTCACTTAGAGGTTGCTAAGAGAATATTAAAGTATCTCAAGGGTACACAAAATCATGGTTTGTATTTCCCTTACACCTCTGACATTGATATCAAGATCTATTTAGATAGAGATTGGGCAGGATGCAAGGATGACAGGAGAAGCACTTTAGGATACATTTCATTTGCACGTGATAAGCCAATATCATGGTCTTCAAAGAAGCAACCTACTGTTGCTTTGTCTTCTACAGAAGCATAGTATAGAGGACTGGCTAATGCCACACAAGAACCATATGGATCAAGCTATGGTATACAGAATTGGGTTTATATACTAGGTCACCAAAAATCTTTGGAGACAATACAAGCTCACTTCACCTTGCAGCTAATCCTATCTATCATGCTAGGACCAAACATATATAGGTCCATTACCATTATGTGAGAGAGAAGTTATTAAACAAGGACATTCAACTAACCTATGTATCAACAAACATGCAATGTGCAGATTTGTTAACTAAAGCTTTGGATGGAGCCAAACTTTGCAGGTTCAAAGTAATGATTGGATTCTAGGATATACATGAAGATTGAAGATGAAGAACAAGCCAGAATGTTTGGATTGAGGGGGATCTATTGGTGTAATTCACAAGCCTATGCATTTGACTTGATGGATACATTGAAGTCCATACACATATGGAGAATCATAGGAACAAGGGCTAGTGGTTAATTACCACTTTACTTCTTTGTAAGAGAAAGATTTGACTTGGAACCTTTGTAAACACCTACCAAAAGAGATTCGTGGAAAGAGGTAGATTTGATTGATGGAATATCTCCTCAGATTTAGGAGCTTGATCATAGGGAGCCAAAAGTTTGAATTTGAATTCAAACTTTTACTCAATCACTATAAAAGTGATCATCAAAAACTCGCGGTTAAGACTCATCATTCCCGAGCTCATTACTGTCAATTCTGAGTGTGTGTGAGGCTTACACTCTAGCCCACACTTATCTGCACCATTAGGCAATGATCTTCATGCCAATGGATTTGTATACAAGTGTTCATTAATACATATATTTACATTGTTCATTTCTGAGTTCTCTGTCATACTGCTTGAAAGTCTGTCAACTTGTGGAGAGCATATCTCAGTCATTTCTTCACCAAATTCAAAGATCTAAAGCTTGTTGGATTCAGCTCAAAGTTTTTCTACATATACTGTAAAAATGTGAAGAGATTCTATTCAGCCATTGCAGAGGAAAGCTCATCGAGGTGATCACTGTTCATTGTCTGCCACAATATTCCTAAAAAAATCGGGGGTAAAGGCTAACTTGCTAAATTGATTTCTCTAAGCATAGTTAATCTTTTTACATCATTCCACTTATAATAGTTAGCTTGTTAAGCTAATTAGATACCCCTAAAAGGAATGTTTCCAATTCCTACTGTAGTGTTAATACTGAGCAAAAGATCGAGCATGTGTTAAGACATAAATAGAAGGTTTTCTTGAGATTTTGAGTTTCAAAGTTATCTGTTTTGGTTCAATCATTACACACATCATTTCCAAAGTACATAAGCCATTTTATGGTGTCATTGGAAAGCTAAGGAGGTGCAGGTATCAACTCTAAAGCTTATAAGGGCTAGTACAAAGCAAGATTTTGCAGACCTACTCAATCTCATGGAGTGTCCATCCATCTTTCCCAACAATAGGTTGTAGAAGAGTGAATATGAAGGACAGAATGAGGAAAGATCAATCTAAAACTGATAATCAACAAACCCTCATCTAACCTTAGGCTATGTAAGACCCTAAGTTAGACACATGTATGAAAATATTACATACTTACAAAAGTAGCAAAGAATGCTGACAAGTTTGCTGCCAAAAATCCTCAAACTCATATGACCATACCTTCTCGAATACCTCATCCAAATATGCATAAAGCATACATGTACTGATTCTCTTGTACCTATGCCAAATATGACTCCTCCAAATATGGATGCCACTGCCTCCATAAGCTCCAAGTAGTACTTGTGTGCATAAAGAGAATATGTACCTGAATTCTTAACATAAGATGTAAATCTTATGTTAACCACCATCCAATGTATTTGACGTAAACTGAAATCTTCATGTAGAAGAC
Source organism: Ceratopteris richardii (assembly GCA_020310875.1). Lineage (NCBI taxonomy): Eukaryota > Viridiplantae > Streptophyta > Polypodiopsida > Polypodiales > Pteridaceae > Ceratopteris > Ceratopteris richardii. Next base: position 121,168,695 of record CM035427.1, read on the forward strand.
AATCTTCAAATACATCATGTGAATGGCCAATCCACACCATCAAGCTGCTGATAGGTAAGTCCTCTCCATAAGCAAGAGTGTGAGCACACTCTTCTTCTCCAAGAAGATCTCCATAGATGCTCCTCAACATGCTTCAATATAGCACCAAGGCTACCCCATGTGCTAAAAGCACTACCTCAAAGAGGTACAAGCTTCCAAAGTTTGTGTTGTAATAGGTGATGGATGATTAGCAATGAGCCAATGGCTTCTTAGATAGGATTAATAACTCCTTGAAAAGCTCCTCTAAAAGCAATTCTTAAAGCTAAACGCACAATGATCCTTACTTCAAACTGTAATCGGGAGTAATAAAAAAAACATCTATCATCGTTTTCTATCCGCGTTCGCTGTCTCAAAAGCACGCGTTAAAAACATTTATTCGGATCTGCAAGCTGCAGCATTGTCGTCAGTGGGTATTGAACCCTGGTGGCTAATATGGGAGGAATGTGTTGTAGCCAAGGCGCCCAACATGGTTTGCTTTAGAAGGATTGAGACAAAACTCTATATATGCTAAAATCTCTGAGTAAAATGGACCAATGGACATTGTTTCCAACAATCCCTCTTGCAATGTCATATTGGTACAAACCAAACTAGATCTTCAAACTTCCTAAGTTTCAAGCTGTTATAGGCTTCAAGCTTGTACTCCTGAATTGACCTTCAAACCTTTTTCTTCAAAAGTCTTCTTCAAAACTGAATTTGACTTTCCTTCAAAAAACTTGAACTTGCTGAATATGAACCATAATACTTGAGAAACTATGCAAACTAGATATACAATATTGTACACATCAAACAATCACTGCTTGACAACTAAGTCAGAACCAAAGGATTTTCAAAGTGGAAAAGAAGAACCAAAACTGGATGCAACCAAAAAAAAAACCTCCAATGCAACATAAGCTAATTTGAGGCAAAGTCTATGAGACTCAAAAATTCAACTTTTTTAAGATCTATTTTAATAAGGGAATAAAGCATTTTATCTATCCTTAAGATAAGTAACTTGGATTCTCTAAAGCGTTCCTGGAGTAAAACTACAAATCATCCAACCATGAAATACTAGTGTAGTATCAACATGAGTGTGTTGATCCACTCAGATTCCATTGAAGACATTTCACATTTGCTCAAGACTTCTATGCTTCAACTAGGACTAATTTAACCTTTTATTTATTCAATCTCTTATAACTTACTTTCTTGGAATGCAAATCTTATGTATTGACTTGAGTCAAGAGATTGGTTTCATCTAGTTCAACTATGAACTTGGTGCTTTCAAACTTAAATTAGTTTGTCTAACCTTATTGAAAAGGACCTTTCCCTTGGTTGTTTTGAAAGGGTAATGTGATTGATGTTTTCTATGAATGATGGGTTCATTTCTTTCTAGACATCAAAGAGTTCTCAAAAGGATTTATCATTCCATTGTCCCATAGGAGTGGATATTTTCTCCAATCCACAAATATACATCATAATTTTGGCCTTCTTTCCATGATTTTTGAATGCTCCCTTGATCATTTCTAATGATCTTTTCTCTAACCTTTGTTGGAACTCATTTTGCAAGTCAAGATTAGGGTGTTATATCCTCTATTCACTCCCACTAGTTCTTTCAAAAAAATTCTTAGGCTAAAAATATAGGGTGTTGACAGACTCTTGTACCTGTCTATGCCTAATCGTTGAAAAATATGATTCAAAATTTAATCCTATTAAGAAAGAATTTTATGCTTTAAGAGGTAAGTTGTTTCTTATCTCATGAATCGTTCATGAGCTTAATAAAAAATACTTTGGAAGAATATGTAGTACAAATCCCAAATAATTAGAAAAACTATTCCAAGTTGCATCAATTCCTTTTGATTAGGCCAAAATAATGAATAATTTGCTCATATATTTAGGTAGTGATGTGTGTGAACACACTAGGGCTAGCAGGGCACTTCTACAAATATAAGCATCTCCAAATCCTTCTACAATTTTAGCAAAACTTGATAGGGTAGTTATGTTCAACTTTTTTAGATACATTCATTTTTCTGCATCAAGGTATTTTAGTTAGTGGCCATGGTTGAAAGCTATGATGTATTCTATATGTTGGCTATTGAGGATAAGCTGGACGGTACCAATTACCCATTGTGGGCTTATATGATGCATCATGTATTGGTTACAAAGGGACTGTGTAATATTGTACAAGGTGTTTAAAAATATCATATTTGACCTCCAAACATAGTTGCTGAAGGTGATCCAGATGGCTTTGAAGATGGTGATATTCTTCATGTTCTTGTTTGTGTTATGCTTCCTGCTACACCTACTGTAGAAAAAAATTGTTGGGATGGTAGAGATGCTCACACACATGCATTAACAGCCTTGTCTATCAAGAATGCCATTATTCCTCACATTGGCTCTTGCAGGATAGCTGACGATGCTTGGGATACACTTACCACTTTTTTCGTGGCAAGGAATGAGGCTCGTCTTGCTTACCTCTAGAAATAGTAAGAGAGTGAGCACATGAATGAAGGAGATTCCATGGATATTTTTGAGATAAAGATCGAAGATTTGAAGGAATAGTTGATTTGTGCTGATGAAGTCTTGCTTGACACTTCACTTGTGCAGATTGTTCTGAATGTGATAGGTACATCAAATGTTAAGTTCATATGGATGGGGACAATACTTCTCCCATGATGTGTCTGATTTCTTGGAGTCCCATGGTATGGAAGCAAAAATCAAATGCACATACACACCTCAAGAAAATGGTTTCATAGAAAGGAGGAATAGATGCACTCTGATGAAGGATATGGGAATGCCAAATTCTTATTCGGTTCATGTAGCAACTACTACCATCTACATCATGAATGGAGCATCCACATCTATTATACCTACTTCAACGCCGTATGAATCTTGGTATTATAGAAAATGAGATGCATCACACTTGATAGTGTTTGAATGTACCTCCTATGTTTTAATATGCAATGAGCTTAGAAGTGAACTGAATATACACAAGAAAGATTTTTACTCAAAGGTTATGCATGTGATCTTAAGGGGGAGACCTGGAACGCAAACAATGAATAAGGAAACCAATGGAGAGGTAAAGTAAGAGGCTCGTATAGGGTAAGGTATATAGTTTTTTTTTTAATATAAAGGAAGTTCGGCATTAGCTTACTCTCCCGGACTTGAATTAATTAAAGAAAAGTACAAGAGAAGGGGACTAGTGCCCACGGGACCCCCCAAATCCCACAAAGTAGGGGAAGCTTTTACATGGCTTAGATGGCATTACAAAGAAGGTTAATCACCCTCTCATCACCCTCATGAGGGGCCCACTTGGGTGTAAGCTTGTTATTGATCAAAAGGAGTACTTGATGATGCCTGAAGGGGGGGGATTTCTTACACTTAACAATCCTTTTGCCAAGGAGGAACAACGATTTCTCAATTGACCACTCTTTGGGGGAGTCACGGAAGTTGAAAGCACATCTTTCCTGCTGGATTTTCCATAGGACCTCCCCTCTGATGTTGAGAGGATTAGATATGAATCATTAATTGCAAGGAACTTTGCATATACGAGAAAACTTATTGATCAATCCACATGCTTTGAAGAAGCAAATACATGCATGGAAAGGCAAGAGACTATGTATAACGAGTTTTAAGCTTTGGAGCCCCATCGATTTCACTTTTACAAAAGGAGTTTTGATATTATAATCTACTCTTGTTGATAGCTTGAATGAATGGAAACTACATTAGTGAATGAATGGAAACTACATTAGTGAAGAGCATCTCACCCATAGGATTAACCGATCTTAGCGGACAACTAACGACTGGTTGAAAATTTATGTTTAATATTTTTACGAGAACTCCATTGTTCGCAACGTCAACGGTGTGAGTTCTGAACGCGGTTCGCTCGAACTTACCTCGGTCAGATTCTGCGCGACCATGAGGATAGAGGGAGATGGGTGCCTTCCCATAGCTGCAAAACACGCGAAATATTCGTCAGAATACTGAGGAAGCTATACTTAACGCTGACAACTTGCGTTGTATGCACAAACGCTGATGTCTTGCATTAGGGGTCGGTGGAGTCGCCTCATTACGACAGCCGTAGCTATGCCTTGAACTTCGAAAACGAAGACGAATCTCTGTATCTTCGTGCACAACTTCTTGTGCCCCAATTACGCATCGATCACTGATTCTCTTTCTGGGTTTCAATGTTTGGATACTGGTTTTCAAGGCCTTCATTCATCAGCTTCCTTGTCGCGAGCAAGTTTGTAAACGTCGCCAAAACCATAAGAAATTAACTTTTGTTGCAGCTCGCGTTATGTAAATAGCTATATTTTGTATCGTTTTATTGTGAGACAGAGTGAATTTTAATTGTTTTTGTATTTATAGAGAGAATTATGGTTTTATTTGAGTCGTATGCCATCGATGACGTGCTCGACTGTCTCGAGAGGAGAAGGGTCCAAAGAGACTCAGCGTTATGGCTTTTCTTTTTTTTAATATAAAGGAAGTTCGGCAATAGCCTACTCTCCCGGACTTGAATTAAATTAAGAAACAAAGGTACAATAGAAGGGGACTAGTGCCCACGGGACCCCCCAAATCCCACAAAGCAGGGGGAGCTTGGTTGATTCCTAGGTTGCATTACAAAGAAGGTTGATCACCCTCTCGTCGCCCTCATGCGGGACCCACTTGGGTTTGAGCTTGTTGTTGATCAGAAGGAGGACTTGGTGGTGCCTGAAGGGGGGGGATTTCTTACTGTTGACAATCCTTTTGCCAAGGAGGAAAAGAGATTTTTCAATCGACCACTCCCTGGGGGGGTCGCCGAAGTTGAGAGCACACCGCTCCCGCCAAATTTTCCACAGGACTTCCCCTCTGATTGCGTTCCAGAGAGCCGCAGAGCAACCAATCGCTTCTCCCAAAAGGACTTGTTTCCAACTAAGCTGTTTCTGCACTCTGATTTTCAGTCCAACCATCTGCCAGATTCTGTAGGAGTTAGGGCAAGTAAGGAAGATGTGTGGGACATCTTCGATGGCACGGTGGCAGCGTTTGCACCATGGAGGGATCCCACAAATTTTGCTTGCCTTATGGTTAGTCCAAATTCCTCGATGAAGAATTTGCCATAAGAGGACAGACTTCTTAATCTCTATAAGTGGGTGCCAGATACCCATGAATTTCATGTCCCACCGAAGCCGCGTCCAAGACATGCACCACTTCTTGTTGAGGCTGATCTGGAGGTCAGTCGTTTCTTTGATGTTCGGGATTTTGAGCAGGCTATTTCCATTGTGCCATATGAGACCACGCACGTTCGGAGCATCATGTCCCATGAGAAGGCGAGTTTTGTGACGATCCCAAGCGAGGCATCTGCTTTGCAAGGTGTTCCATTCTTCGTAGGAGATGTTTATGCGAGGGTCGATATCCTCGTAGTTGATCCAACTGTTGGTGTCATGTTTCCAGAGGTGTTTCCATTTTTTGAATCCTTTGTTCCATAACTTCTTGGCATTTTGAATGTTCCACGACTCCACCCTCCGGATGCCATGTATCGGAAACCAGATAGAGTCGTTTTGTCTGATTCCGGCCGCCCACTTCCAGTCCTTACTAATTCTTGTGAAGCTTTTGACTTTATTCCAGCCCTTCCAAAGAGAGCATACGAGATTGGAGCCTTTCGGGAAGACAGGAATCGGGGAGAATAGCAGGGTCATGATGTTAAGGTTCTTCCAGTTAGGGAATCCCGTGAGGGCCAACTCATTTTTGTTTCTGAAGATCAGCTTGGCCCACGAGGCCTCCCTATTGCACCAAGCTTTAATCATCCATTTGGCTGCCAGTTTGTTAGCCATACACCCAATGTCCAGGATGCCAAGCCCCCCGCTCTCTCTAGGGCCGGTGCAGATGGCCCATTTGATTTTCGGCACCCCCCTTCTGTTATGATCGCCCGTCCAGAGAAAGTTTCTGCAGATGCTATTCAGTTTGGACAGGCCTTGCTCATTCGGTCTCCAGCAAGAAAGGAAGTAGATGGTAGACGAGAGGAGGAACGTGTTGATAACCATCGCCCGTCCAGCGAGATTGATTTGCATGCCTCTCCAGTAATTGAGCTTGTTTTCAAGTTTGGCCAGCACCGAGTTCCATCGCTGCTCCATAGAGACGCCAAGCCCCAAGGGGATTCCAAGAAGCCGAAAGATTTGGCCCTGCGGAATGATTTGACAGCCATGATCAATGAGAAGGCCAGGTTGATGTCCCACAATGGCCCTAAAGGCGGTCTTATTGTGGTTGATTTTGGATTCAGAGGCCTCACAAAAGGTATCAAGGCACCTCCAGAAAGTCTCCAGGCTGGTATTATCATTGTGAACGAACGCGTTCATATCATCGGCAAAAAGTCTCATGATGATTTGATTGTGGTCGTGAGGTAGCTGGAGGCCTTTGATATTGCCAACCTCCACATGATGAGCCACAAGTCTGCTCAGCCCCTCAGTGGCAATGGCAAAGAGATAATGGAATTATCAAGCGTTATGGCTTTTCGTTTACAAACAGAAAAGGGTACTTCATGAGCTCAATTGTACATTGTGTCCTTCCGTCCTTCAATGTGTCAATAAGGCCTACTATGCAATCTATACTGAAAGTAATAGAGAGAGGGCTTTTGAACATCACTGCTCCGTTCTGATTTATTCTAGCTTTGCATGGCCACAAGGAGCCTTCATCTTATAGTTTTCCTATCTACGTGTTGCAGGTCCAATATTCTAGTTGTTCTTATAGAGAAAATGCTCATTACTGTTGTAAGATTATACATATAGAGCGTGAATAGGAGAAGGAAACTTTGTATTTTTCCCAACAGGATTAGATTTTCAAGTAAGTTTTCCTCGTCCTCTCTCTTATCGCAATGTTTAGACCGAATACAGTGCCAAAAAAAAAACATCCATTTTCCTTATTTAAGATTCACGCCAAAAGATATGAATCCTCGGAATGGTTTGCGTGGCATTCACGATATCTTATCTAATTGTCCTAGAGATGTTTGATAAAATGCGAACCGAGTATATTGCAGGCATGCCAATACAATATACTGATACTAATGCAAGAGAATGAAGATTAGGACCACCACTCCATGCTAGAGAGATGAGTCTCCTCCCAACCATATGCCTCTATATATATCTCTCTCCAGGGGATTGCCTTCTTGGGTAGGCAGATTCTAACTATACACGAGTCGGCCATGTAATTGCATGTAGACCAATTATCCTAGTTACCTATAGTTAACTCAAATCAATGATCACTAAGCTACGTAGATCACTTGTTTACGAGACCACATGACCTCCTAATAAGTGTACTCTCGAGATCTTTGGTCATATATAGGGATCACCAAATGGAGTCTAAATTCAGACCCGTTTGAACCGGTCCGATCCTTAGACCAAAGAATTACTCTATTACATGCCTAATGAAAGTTAATGCTTTCTTCTTCCGTTTAGATGCACCTTTATAAAAAAAAATCATGATTGAATATCTTTATCCTATCCAAACATCTAGTACTTTCGATTTTACCATATCATAATGTTCAATCTATTCAAGATGTATCTTTTATGTTATATTCTTGAATGTTAAAGTATACATGATATTTTATTGAACATCTCTTCTCAAACTGGAATTCTTTGGATTTGTCTTAAGGTATTGATTTAGAACTACCAAAGTTTTTGCTTTTGAAACACTTGATGGACATCTTTTCATAAGTCTCTCTTTGGTATATTTATCATTGAAAACTATAACTCCAAATTTCTAGCATTCTTTGAAGAATAACTTTTCAAGAAGTTGGAGTAGTTGACTTCACATTATTTTTATGGTTAATGATCATGTCTTGCTTCTTCTCCAAATGTTTCTCTTTAATAACTTTTACTTAAAATAAACTTGGTAATCCTTGCGTAATACTCAATAGTTATATATAAACTTATTTTTTCGCAATGTGATAGTTTCATAAGAGTCATGACCTAAACTACTCTTATAGGGTATGTGGAATTTATCCTTTCCTATTTCCAATAAATTATGTGATAAATATTTAGATTTGATTTCTAAAATCTTTAGGGTTCTTTCTCTCTTACAACTTCATTATCTCATTTCTATACCCATGTCTTATAATGATAATAATTAAAGACAAAAAATATATAATCACGAACTAATCAAGTTCAACTTGTATATTATAGTAAAACATTTCTTGCTTCCAATCTCTTTTTCTTAATTGTCTTCCTACCTCGGCCTAGAATAAACTCTCACAATATGTACATAACCAGATATTTGTGTGTTCAATGGATTGCATGTCGCCTTCTCTCATATGTGCGACTCTTTGCTTGATCTTAACTGACAACTGCCGAGTGGTTGGAAATTTATGTTTAATATATTCACGAGATCTCCATTGTTCGCAAAGTCAAGGGTGTCAGTTCTGAGCGCGCTTCGCTCGAACTTACCTCGTTAATATTTTGTAAGATTTGTGTTTTCTTACAGCTGCATCTATCAGAGCGAACGTACTGATTCATGCAAAACAAGACTTGCGTGGTATCGACAAATGCTTTTGTCTTGCGTTACCAATCGCTGGAGTTGCCTCATTAGGATTAGGACATCTGTAGCTCAAATTACGCATCTCTATATGTTCCTCCAGAACTTCTTGTGCCCAAATTACCCATGGATCTCCATTCTTCCCAACGTCTACAATCTGTGTTCTGGAGGCGGCTGTTCAAACTACTCGTTGAGATTCTGCTCGACCATGAGGATAGAGTAAAATTGGTGCGTTCTTACAGCTCCACTTTCAGAGTGAGTGCACTGATTCATGCAAAACACCCGAAAATATGCATCGAGATACTAAGGAAGCTATACTTAGCACTGAAGACTTGCATGGTATCGAGAACAACTAATGTCTTGACTTATTAGTCACTAGAGTCGCTTTATTAGTATAGCCGTAGCTATGCCATGAATTTTGAAAACGAAGATGAATGTCTGTATCTTCATGCACAATTGCTTGTGCATAACTTACGCATTCATCAGTGACTTTTTTTCCTCGATTTCAATTTCTAGATACTTCTTTTCCAGGGCCATCAGGTTCCTTGCTGTAAGGACTTTTGTAAACGTCACCCAAAATATAAGAAACCTCATTTTTGTTGTAGCTGCAGTATGCAAATAGCTATATTGAAACCCTGCAAGACTCCAGCCGTGGATGGTCTTCCTAATGAGTTTTTCATTGCTATGAAAGATTTGCTGACTTCGTTTATTCTTTTGATTTGGAAGAATCTGTTAGAAGAGGTAGTCTCCCTTTTGAAGTTAACACTGGAGGGATAAAAGTGATTCATAAAAAAGGTACTAAAGAGAATTTGAACAACTAGAAACCTATCATTTGCTTGACTAAGATCATTTAACTGAAGGTGGTGCTGAGTTTAACTGTCAGATAGAGAGAAATATAGTCTTATTTGAGTCATCGGCTATCTATGATGTGCGGGACTCTCAATAAAACCTAGGGTGCGATCTAGAATGAAAGTAATATGTTTATACACAGAGGTCCTTTCTGATTTATTCTGCCTTTACATGACCACAAGCAGCATTCATCTGATCGTTTTCCTATCTACGTATTGTACGTCCATTTCTCTCAAAGTTTGTTTTCTTATTAACTAAAGGCTCATTAGAGTTGGGATTAACTAAAGGCTCAATATTTTATGATATATATATATATATATATATATATATATATATATATATATATATATATATATATATATATTAGCTCAGAGATTCCAATATTCACATCCTTTTTGTAGGTTTTCTTGCTTATAAAAAATAAATCATTAAATATACAAATCTAGAAAATCAACGTTTCACTTCTATGTAGTGACAACTCCAAGATAGTATTTCCCTACGAGCTTAATGTTCTATCAAATATTGAGTACATTTGTTTTTTTATTTAAATAAAGGAAGTTCAGCCTTAGCCTACTCTCCTGGACTTGAATTAATAAAAAGAAAAGTACAAGAGAAGGGGACTAGTGCCCACGGGATCCTCCGAATCCCAAAAAGTGGGGGCAACTTTTACAGATTTTAGAGGGCATTATGTAGAGGTAAAACACCCTCTCATCACCCGCATGCGGGGCCCACTTGGGTTTAAAATTGTTGTTGATCAAAAGGAGCACGTGATGATGCCTAAAGGGGGTTTCTTACAATTAGCGATCCTTTTGCCAAGGAGATACAGTGATTTCTCAAACGACCACTCTTTGGAGGAGTCACCAAAGAAGTGAGCATATCTTTCCCGCCAAATCTTCCAAAGGACCTCCCCTCTAATGACGTTCCAAAGAGTCATGGAGCACCGAATCGCTCCACCCAGTAGAGCTTGCTTCCAACTGATATGTTTCTGAACTCTAATTTTCTTACCGAGCTTTCATGGAAGACCTTGCAGAGCTTACATAAAGTTATAGAGGAGGTTGATAAACCTCGCATCCCCATCGTGCGGAGCCCACTTGGTTTTAAGCTTATTGTTGACATATTGTAGCTCTTTGTGGTGTGAAGGGGGGAGGGGGTGTTCTTAGAGTTAGCAATTATTTTGCCGAGAAAGAATAGGGACTTCTCGAGCGACCTCTCCTTGGAGGTATTGCCAAAGTTCTAAGTGCATCTTTCCTGCCAAATATTCCAAAGGATCTCTCCCTTGATCGCATTCAACAATGCCGCAAAGCAAACAATCGCTTCACCAATAAGGGCTTGCTTCCAATTGATTTGTTCTAGGAGTCCGAGAGACCAACCAAGGACCCTCCATAACCGAAGGGATTTAGGGCAAGCAAAGAACATGTGGCCAATATCCTCTTTGCTATGGCAACATTGCTTGCACCATGGCGGAACACCACAAATCTTGTTAGCCTTTGCATTAGTCCATATTCCACGGTGTAAAATTTTCCATAAGAGGACCGACTTTTTGTTTTCAATGAGAGGGTGCCAGATAGACATAAATTTCATATGCCACCGAAGTTGCATCCAGTTGAGACACCATTTCTTGTTGAGAGTGTTGTGAATGTCATTGCGAGCTTCAACATATGGAAGCTTGGAGAGGGGATTACCATTATACCATTTAAGGCCCCATTAGATCCGGAGCGGTCCCAAGCATGGCATCAACTCAATAAAACATTCCATTCCTCGTACGTGACTGCAACACTAGGGTCAAGGTCCTCAAATTCCACCCATATGTTCATGTCATGTTTCTAGAGGTGGTTCCATTGTTTGAATCCCTTATTCCAGAGTCTCTTGTGTGAAGAGATGGATAGGTATGTGCTTGAAGATGAAGAGGTGTTGCAAAATCCTTGATCTACACTAGCCAAATGAACTCCAGGAGTATGTGGTGGGCCATTTTAGCTTGCCAATGGATGTATTAGACACACTATGTACTGTCAAAGATCACTCTCAAAAAGATAGATCAAAACAGATAAGTTGGAGTTAGCTCAGAGGTGAAGAACTTGCTATTTTGGTTCATACACATGTCGAGTGTTTTGCATAATTCTCTCAGCACATCAAGAATTATCTTAATTCCTCTTGGGGAAGTCTATTTAACTTAAAAAGCCAACTTTCAACAGTAATCACATTAAAAATAATGAACCACACACTGAGAATGATGTTTTACAACTAATGACATCATCCCAATTTTCAATATGGGCTGCTATAGTAATGAGACCAGTGAGCAGAACAATAAACATAACTCAAGTTGTAAGCATACAATGAATATGAATATGTAATCAAGTTCAACTTGTATATTATAGTCAAAAATTTCTTGCTTCCAATCTCTTTTTCTTAATTGTCTTCCTACCTCGGCCTAGAATAAACTCTCACAATATGTACATAACCAGATATTTTTATGTTAAATGGATTGCATGTCGCCTTCTCTCATATGTGCGACTCTTTGCTTGATCTTAACTGACAACTACCGAGTGGTTGGAAATTTATGTTTAATATATTCACGAGATCTCCATTGTTCGCAAAGTCAAGGGTGTCAGTTCTGAGCGCGCCTCGCTCGAACTTACCTCGTTCATATTTTGTAAGATTTGTGTTTTCTTACAGCTGCATCTATCAGAGCGAACGTATTGATTCATGTAAAACAAGCTATACTTAACTCTAAAGACTTGCATGGTATCGACAAATGCTTTTGTCTTGCGTTATCAATCGCTGGAGTTGCCTCATTAGGATATCTGTAGCTCAAATTACGCATCTCTATATGTTCCTCCAGAACTTCTTGTGCCCAAATTACCCATGGATCTCCATTCTTCCCAACGTCTACAATCTGTGTTCTGGAGGCGGCTGTTCAAACTACTCGTTGAGATTCTGCTCGACCATGAGGATAGAGTAAAATTGGTGCGTTCTTACAGCTCCACTTTCAGAGTGAGTGCACTGATTCATGCAAAACACCCGAAAATATGCATCGAGATACTAAGGAAGCTATACTTAGCACTGAAGACTTGCATGGTATCGAGAACAACTAATGTCTTGACTTATTAGTCACTAGAGTCGCTTTATTAGTATAGCCGTAGCTATGCCATGAATTTTGAAAACGAAGATGAATGTCTATATCTTCATGCACAATTGCTTGTGCATAACTTACGCATTCATCAGTGACTTTTTTTCCTCGGTTTCAATTTCTAGATACTTCTTTTCCAGGGCCATTAGGTTCCTTGCTGTAAGGACTTTTGTAAACGTCACCCAAAATATAAGAAACCTCATTTTTGTTGTAGCCGCAGTATGCAAATAGCTATATTGAAACCCTGCAAGACTCCAGCCGTGGATGGTCTTCCTAATGAGTTTTTCATTGCTATGAAAGATTTGCTGACTTCATTTATTCTTTTGATTTGGAAGGATCTGTTAGAAGAGTAGTCTCCCTGTTGAAGTTAACACTGGAGGGATAAAAGTGACTCATAAAAAAGGTACTAAGGAGGATTTGAACAACTAGAAACCTATCATTTGCTTGACTAAGATCATTTAACTGAAGGTGGTGCATTAGTTTAACTGTCAGATAGAGAGAAATATAGTCTTATTCGAGTCGTCGGCTATCTATGATGTGCGGGACTCTCAATAAAACCTAGGGTGCGATCTAGAATGAAAGTAATATGCTTATACATAGAGGTCCTTTCTGATTTATTCTGCCTTTACATGACCACAAGCAGCATTCATCTGATCGTTTTCCTATCTACGTATTGTACGTCCATTTCTCTCAAAGTTTGTTTTCTTATTAACTAAAGGCTCATTAGAGTTGGGATTAACTAAACGCTCAATATTTTATGATATATATATATATATATATATATATATATATATATATATATATATATATATATATATATATATATATATATATATATATATATAATGTCTGAGCTATAATATTATATATATATATATATATATATATATATATATATATATATATATATATATTATAGCTCAGATATTCCAATATTCACGTCCTTTTTGTAGGTTTTCTTGCTTATAAAACATAAATCATTAAATATACAAATCTAGAATATCAACGTTTCACTTCTATGTAGTGACAACTCCAAGATAGTATTTCCCTATAATATTTGGAAAAAGAAAAGTGATTCAAATATTCAACAACTACGAGCTTAATGTTCTATCAAATATTGAGTACATTTGTTTTTTTATTTAAATAAAGGAAGTTCAGCCTTAGCCTACTCTCTTGGACTTGAATTAATAAAAAGAAAAGTACAAGAGAAAGGGGCTAGTGCCCACGGGATCCTCCGAATCCCAGAAAGTGGGTGCAACTTTTATAGATTTTAGAGGGCATTACGTAGAGGTAAAACACCCTCTCATCACCCACATGCGGGGCCCCCTTGGGTTTAAAATTGTTGTTGATCAAAAGGAGCACATGATGATGCCTAAAGGGGGTTTCTTACAATTAGCCATCCTTTTGCCAAGGAGATACAGTGATTTCTCAATCGACCACTCTTTGGAGGAGTCACCAAAGAAGTGAGCATATCTTTCCCACCAAATCTTCCAAAGTACCTCCCCTCTGATGGCGTTCCAAAGAGTCATGGAGCACCGAATCGCTCCACCCATTAGAGCTTGCTTCCAAATGTTATGTTTTTGAACCCTAATTTTCTTATCGAGCTTTCATGGAAGACCTTGCAGGGCTTACATGAAGTTATAGAGGAGGTTGATAAACCTCACATCCCCATCGTGCAGAGCCCACTTGGTTTTAAGCTTATTGTTGACATACTGTAGCTCTTTGTGGTGTGAAGGGGGGGGGGGGGTTCTTAGAGTTAGCAATTCTTTTGCGGAGAGCGACCTCTCCTTGGGGGTATTGACAGACTCTTAGGCTAAAAATATAGGGTGTTGACAGACTCTTGTACCTGTCTATGCCTAATCGTTGAAAAATATGATTTGAAATTTAATCCTATTAAGAAAAAATGTTATGCTTTAAGAGCTAAGTTGTTTCTTATCTCATGAATCGTTCATGAGCTTAATAAAAAATACTTTGGAAGAATATGTAGTACAAATCCCAAATAATTAGAAAAACTATTCCAAGTTGCATCAATTCTTTTTGATTAGGCCAAACTAATAAATAATTTGCTCATATATTTAGGTAGTGATGTGTGTGAACACACTAGGACTACTAGGGCACTTTTTTCTCTCTTTAGGAGGTTTTTTCCTCCGGATTGTATATATACCTACTACCTTAACAAGTTATTTATCTTTGTGCATTCTAGTGGTAACACATTCAATATTGTATGTGGTGCTACAAGCTTCTTCTTCTTCCTTGTGTTGTTCACATGCTTTCATAGACCTCGAACTCCAACACTTGGTATCAGACCAGGTTTCCGCTTCAACTAGCGCATTGTCCACACCCCTTCGATCAGAGTCTCGGAATCACATGAAATTTTGTGTGCATACTCAAAGTGATTAGGAGATCAAAACAATGCTTCACTTTGTGGTGTCGAAGTCATGATCTCAGGTCAATTCGGCATCCCAACATGCTATCACAGTGCTTGTATAGGCAATTTCATCTTTTTTGTGCCAAAGATATATACAGGTTTTGGTTCACCAATATATGCATCTCAAAGTCCTTCTACAATTTTAGCAAAAGTTGATAGGGTAGTTCTGTTCAATGTTTTTAGATACATTCATTTTTTTGCATCAAGGTATTTTAGTTAGTGGCCATAGTTGAAAGCTATGATCTATTCTGTATGTTGGCTATTGAGGATAAGCTCGACGGTACCAATTACCCATTGTCAGCTTATACGATGCATCATGTATTGGTTACAAAAGGACTGTGTAATATTGTACAAGGTGTTTAGAAATGTCCTATTTCACCTCGAAACATAGTTGCTGAAGGTGATCCAAATGGCTTTGAAGATGGTGATATTCTTCATGTTCTTGTTTGCGTTCCGCTTCCTGCTACACCTACTTTAGAAAAAAATTGTTGGGATGGTAGAGATGCTCACACACATGCATTGATAGCCTTGTCTATCAAGCATGCCATTATTCCTCACATTGGCTCTTGTAGGATAGCTGAGGATGCTTGGGATACACTTAACACTTTTTCCCTGGCAAGGAATGAGGCTCGTCTTGCTTACCTCCAAAAATAGTAGGAGAGTGAGCACATGAATGAAGGACATTCCATGGATAGTTTTGAGATAAAGATCAAAGATTTGAAGGAATAGTTGATTTGTGTTGATGAAGTCTTGCCTGACACTTCACTTGTGCAGATTGTTCTGAATGTGATAGGTACATTAAATTTGAAGTTCATATGGATGGGGACAGTACTTCTCCCATGGTGTGTCTGATTTCTTGCAGTCCCATGGTATGGAAGCAAAAATCAAATGCACATACACACCTTAGGAAAATGGTTTCATAGAAAGGAGGAATAGATGCACTCTGATGAAGGATATGGGAATGCCAAATTCTGATTGGGTTCATGTAGCAACTACTACCATCTACATCATGAATGGAGCACCCACATCTATTATACCTACTTCAACGCCGTATGAATCTTGGTATTATAGAAAATGAGATGCATCACACTTGATAGTGTTTGAATGTACCTCCTATGTTTTAATATGCAATGAGCTTAGAAGTGAGCTGAATATACACAAGAAAGATTTTTACTCAAAGGTTATGCATGTGATCTTAAGGGGGAGACCTGGAACGCAAACAATAGATAAGAAAACCAATGGAGAGGTAAATTAAGAGGCTCGTATAGGGTAAGGTATATAGTTGAGAGGATTAGATATGAATCATTAATTGCAAGGAACTTTGCATATACGAGAAAACTTATTGATCAATCCACATGCTTTGAAGAAGCAAATACATGCATGGAAAGGCAAGAGACTATGTATAAGGAGTTTTAAGCTTTGGAGCCCCATCGATTTCACTTAAGGAGTTTTAAGCTTTGGAGCCCCATCGATTTCACTTTTACAAAAGGAGTTTTGATATTATAATCTACTCTTGTTGATAGCTTGAATGAATGGAAACTACATTAGTGAAGAGCATCTCACCCATAGGATTAACCGATCTTAACGGACAACTGACGACTGGTTGAAAATTTATGTTTACTATTTTTACGAGAACTCCATTGTTCGCAACGTCAACGGTGTGAGTTCTGAACGCGCCTCGCTCGAACTTACCTCGGTCAGATTCTGCGCGACCATGAGGATAGAGGGAGATGGGTGCCTTCCCATAGCTGCAAAACACGCGAAAATATTCGTCAGAATACTGAGGAAGCTATACTTAGCGCTGACGACTTGTGTTGTATGCACAAACGCTGATGTCTTGCATTATGGGTCGGTGGAGTCGCCTCATTACGACAGCCGTAGCTATGCCTTGAACTTCGAAAACGAAGACGAATCTCTGTATCTTCGTGCACAACTTCTTGTGCCCCAATTACGCATCGATCACTGATTCTCTTTCTGGGTTTCAATGTTTGGATACTGCTTTTGAAGGCCTTCATTCATCAGCTTCCTTGTCGCGAGCAAGTTTGTAAACGTCGCCAAAACCATAAAAAATTAACTTTTGTTGCAGCTCGCGTTATGTAAATAGCTATATTGTGTATCGTTTTATTGTGAGACAGAGTGAATTTTAATGTTTTTGTATTTATAGAGAGAATTATGGTTTTATTTGAGCCGTATGCCATCGATGACGTACTCGACTGTCTCGAGAGGAGAAGGGTCCACAGAGACTCAGCGTTATGGCTTTTCGTTTACAAACAGAAAAGGGTACTTCATGAGCTCAATTGTACATTGTGTCCTTCCGTCCTTCAATGTGTCAATAAGGCCTACTATGCAATCTATACTGAAAGTAAAGTAATAGAGAGAGGGCTTTTGAACATCACTGCTCCGTTCTGATTTATTCTAGCTTTGCATGGCCACAAGGAGCCTTCGTCTTATAGTTTTCCTATCTACGTGTTGCAGGTCCAATATTCTAGTTGTTCTTATAGAGAAAATGCTCATTACTGTTGTAAGATTATACATATAGAGCGTGAATAGGAGAAGGAAACTTCTCCGTTCTTCCCAACGTCAACCGTCTGTGTTCTGGAGGCGGCTGCTCAAACTAATCCTTCAGATTCTGCTTGACCATGAGAATAGAGTAAAATTGGTGCATTCTTACAGCTCCATCTTTCAGAGTGAATGCACTGATTCATGCAAAACACCCGAAAATATGCATCGAGATACTGAGGAAGCTATACTTAGCACTAAAGACTTGCATGGTATCGAGAGCAACTGAGGTCTTGAATTATCAGCCACTAGAGGTGCTTTATTAGTATAGCCATAGCTATGCCATGAATTTTGAAAACGAAGACGAATGTCTGTATCTTCATGCACAATTGCTTGTGCATAACTTACGCATTCATCATTACTATTTTTCCTCGGTTTTAATTTCTAGATACTTCTTTTTGAGGGCCATCAGGTTCCTCGCTGCAAGGATTTTTGTAAACGTCGCCCAAAATATAAGAAACCTCATTTTTGTTGTAGCCGCAGTATGTAAATAGCTATATTGAAACCCTGCAAGACTTCAGGCCTGGATGGTCTTCCTAATGAGTTTTTCATTGCTATGAAAAATTTGGTGACTTCATTTATTCTTTTGATTTGGAAAGAATCTGTTAAAAGAGGTACTCTCCCTATTGAAGTTAACACTGGAGTGATAAAAGTGATTCATAAAAAAGGTACTAAGAAGGATTTGAACAACTAGAGACCTATCACTTGCATTAGTAGTTTAACTGAAGGTGGTGCATGCGTTTAACTGTCACATAGAGAGAAATATAGTCTTATTTGGGTCGTCTGCTATCTATCACGTCCCACTCTCCATAAAACCTAGGGTGCGATCTAGAATGAAAGTAATATGTTTATACACAGAGGTCCTTTCTGATTTATTCTGCCTTTACATGACCACAAGCAGCATTCATCTGATCGTTTTCCTATCTACGTATTGTACGTCCATTTCTCTCAAAGTTTGTTTTCTTATTAACTAAAGGCTCATTAGAGTTGGGATTATATATATATATATATATATATATACATATATATATATATATATATATATATATATATATATATATATATATATATATATATATATATATATATATATATATATATATATATATATATATATATATATACCACATACTTGAATGATTTATAGAAATCATTAGTGAGCCCATCAGCTCTTGCCATTCAGAAGCAAATCAATAACTTCAAGGATCTCTTGTTAACAAATGGTGGCATCAAGCAAAGCGCTCTAGTTGCATGGGATTCTATGCGAGGACGTCTAGAGATGATGTCCATGCAATCTTACCAATGGGGAGAGAGGGGACAAGTACCACCCAAGAGAGTCATGAAGTGTGCTTCTATAATGCCAAGGTTCTCTTCCTCTCTCTTACATTCCACCCCATTCTTGTCAAGCAGTAGCGGGATCTCATCTCTAATTTGTTTTCTTTAAGAATATTGCACATCTCTTTGGAAGGTGTATCTGCCTTACAGCCCACCATTCCTTAAAATAAATTTGAAGATTTTTTCTTTTGATCTCCTACTCGTATCTCAATCTTCCTCTGATCTTTTGGAGTCCCTTTTGAGATTGAATCTTCCCTTTAATAACTTCTTCTTCGAGTCTCCAGAGCTGGTGGTATAGGTTTTCTCTACATCTTTGACGGATGGTTTTGAGAACCTTCGTGGTCCAACTCAAGATCTGACGAGACTTTACGACCACGTTTCTCCAACACTTGGATGGAGATCAGGTGTAGATGGTGAAGGCCTTAAGCCAAGCATTAGTGATTTCTTGCTAGATAGAGAGGAGTAAGAAGATAAACGAACTAGCATGAAACCAAGGCACCTTGTGACGTTTAGATGGAGGGGGGAAGGTGAGCACCATTGGGTAATGGTCTAAGATGGTGAGGTTGATTCGTTGCATTAGGGTGGGAGGGCCCCATTTGATGGATGAGATTCTGCAAAATGTAGCATCTGTCGAGTCTCCCTTTCCTCAAGTCCTCACCCAATTGAAGATTGGACCGAGAAAAGCCATTCAAGTCCTTGATTTCGACTAGATCCAAAAATAGTTTGGTTTGGTCCCATGTGTCTTCCTCTTGGCCAGTAATGATGTGTCCCTTGTTGTTCCACGTATTAGAGGGGTCTTCCACCATATTGAAGTCACCACAAATTGAGACATTGTTAGAAAACAAGTCTAAGGAGGACCAAATATCGATCCTTGCACCATCTTCACTTGGAGCATACATAGAGATCATGGAGAATTGAAAGGGGTTACTGAATGTAACCGCCATCCACCTATGATTTTTGCCTTGACTGGTGTAGTCAAGCTTATTAGCTGAGAAGTAAGTGATACCAATGGCAGTTCCACCAGA
The DNA here is from genome assembly GCA_020310875.1 of Ceratopteris richardii. Lineage (NCBI taxonomy): Eukaryota > Viridiplantae > Streptophyta > Polypodiopsida > Polypodiales > Pteridaceae > Ceratopteris > Ceratopteris richardii. The sequence continues at coordinate 121,188,532 of CM035427.1, forward strand.
ACCACGCTAATGGGTTGTGGAAAACTACACATGGGACTGAGAGACACCCTTAAGTCTTTTTTGAAGGTCTTTTCCTTCAGTTTTAATCTCCTGAAGACAAATGAAATCCGGGTTTAAGCTTATGTCACGGAGCCATTGACCAATAATAGTGGCTCTTGTGGGGTTAGTTAGCCCCCTAGTGTTTAGTGAAGCGATGATCATTTTCTTGCACTTCCCTCATTCCGAGGGTGGGATATCTCTTTTTTTGTCTTGGAGTCTTCTTTCTTTATTGAGGGGGATGGTCCCGACCATGCACCTTTGGTTTAAGTGGGCTTTTCCATGGCATACCTACGAGCTGTTTCCCCTTGTAGGAGGCCTCCTAGGGGGGAGAAGGAGAGGCCATTTTCGGTATTGTTATTCCAATGATGGAACTTTCATAGTCCAAATTGTCCTCATTACTTGTGGTGAATCCTTCTTCTTTGCTAGTTATGTAGTCCTCTTGATTGACCTCATTAGAGGGGGTCCACTCCAAGGGTAAGATACTTGTGCCCACAAAGTCCTGGATCCCTCTCGGATAATCTAGCTCATTAACCTCCTTCTCGAGGTTGCTGTATAAGATATTGAGTGACTTTTTTGGTGTGCGGGTCTTCTCTGAAAGTCTCCTTGGGCTTGAGCTTCTCCTAGGGCTAACTTTCCTTCTTCTTCTAACCTCTTTAAACCCTTCTGAGTCAATTTTTGGGATTTGGTCATCGTTGGCTTTCTCTTCCAAGGTTGGGCTGACTAGCTTGCCCTTGAATGTTTTGCCTTTGCTCGCTGCTTCCTCGTCCATACTTCAAATGTTTAATTCTATTATGGAACATTTCCTCATCTATACCTTTTTCTGGTGTAGTAGTAATGTACCTTTATATGTTTAATTCTATTATGGAACATACGATTGAAAGATATGTATCCAATGCTCATGTTGTCACACATGATGAGAATTTGATGGACCTACAAATTCAATTCAATCATGAACTTCTTGGGCCACATGTGCTTATATGTTACTTGCTTTAATGCTCTATATATAGTTTTTTTTTTGAGGATAGATCAACTATTTGGTTGGTTCTTTTCCATCTCTGAGATCAGTTTTGTTTCTAACATCGTTCTTCTAACGGCTTTGGATCCAAACCAATTAGAACATTTATATGATTTCATGTTCAAATCGTCTTCATGAAGATAGAAGATACCTTTATTTAAGGTTTCTTTAAGATATTTATGCACTTTCTTGCTTGTTCGTAAGTGGAAAACTCTGGGTGTGTGTGTATAAAGTGAGATATCGTATCAATTGTGTATGCTGATTTTGGTATTGTAATACTGTAATAGCCCAAAGGGCCCACTATAGAACTCTATAAGATTCAATTTTGAACTGAGTATTCTTTAATTGAATTCAATTTTATATTGACTTTCAATGGATTACTTGATGGTTTCCTACATGTAAGTACATACTACTTTAATACATCCAAAAGGTATTTCCTTTGCATGAGCGAGGTACCATTTTCTTTGTATGTGACTTCAAAAAATAGCCTTAGATCGCCAAGGTATGATATCATAAATTAATCCCCGAGCCTTTTCTTAATGTCTTTGATTCCTTCCTCATGGTTACTTGTAATGATCAAGTCATGTACAACACACATAAGCAAACACATTATCACCTTCTCTTTTGTAAAACAATCAAGGATCAATGTTGCTTTGTTTACATTCACAATTGATCAAATAATGCACACACTTTTGATTCCATGCGCTTGGGGCTTGCTTGAGAAAAACATAAAACTGTCTTCCTCAACATGAAAACATAATCAATTTAGGTTTTTATCTTCAGACCCTAATGATTGGTCCATGTAGACCAATTCTTCTATTTGTCCATTTAAGAAACCTTTATTTGCATCCAGTTGATAGATCTTCAATGTTTGCTAGCTGCAATCCAAATTATTGTTTTGATATTAGTCATCTTTGCTAAACGATTAAATTCTTATTCATAGTCTATGCCATATGTCTGAGCCCAACCCTTCACTACACGTATTTCTAATAAGATTCCTTTGCTTCTTCGCTTGACATACTGTCCAGGTGTTTTCTTCCTCCAATGCTTTAATTTCTTCTTGCATGGTCTCTTACTATTTTGTGCATGTAATAATTCCTCAAATCATGTAGGTTCTTCGTTGAATTTGCTCATATATGCAAAATCTCGTAGCCATGAATGAATCATATATAAGCCTATTCACTTGATACCTTAACTTATCATATCTTTTTAATTAACATTTCTATTTATTTGGATTCCCCCTTACTTCAATCATGATCTTCATTGAGTTTAATTTAAAATTCTTCATCTTCATTAATCTTGTGATCTTAGCTTTGCCTTTGTTCCTCATCACTTTATTGGTTTGATGTAGGAATACCTCCACCCCAAGACAACATTCTTTTCCATCTTGAATCTTTTGGTCCCCTAAGCGCCATGCACTTTGGCTCTTCATTTCCTTTTGAGTTTTTTCCTTCATCCTCTTCATTAACCTGTATATAATGTATTTGAGGAATAGAAAGGTAGAAGCTCATGGAATGGCATGCCTTGATATGTTCAACTCCTTCTTTTTGGGGTTTTATCATTTGTATGCCTTTTAGTCATCTACATACCCTATGAATACACATATTTCTTATTTATCATCTAGATTACTCCTTACTTCAGTTTGCTTTAAGATGTAGCAAGTACAATCAAACACTCTTAAGTGTCATACATCTATTTCTCTATTCTAACAATCTTCATATGGTGTTGAGGCATGAATGCCTGATGTATATGCTCTCTTTATGATGGTTGATGCATATGCTTTATAGGAATTGGACATCCTAATCTCCTTCATCATAAACGTATCACATTCAACAATTACCCATTTTTCTTTTTTATACCATCTTCTTGAGATGTCTGTCTACATGTAATTTGCTTCTTCATAGCAAAGCAATCATGGGAAAATTATTCTTTCCCTTCATCTAACCTTAGAAATTTGATATACATATCACATTGCTTTTCTACAAGAGACCTGAACTCATTGAGGTAATAAAAGACATAAGAGTTATGTTTCATGCAATAAAGGCAAGTCATCCTTATGTAATTATCAATGAAAGCTAAAAAATTTAGGCTACTTTCATTTGAGTTATGCGTTGTTGGTCCCCAAACATTTGCGTGAACAAAATGAAATGGATGGTAGCTCACATAATGGATCCTTCTAAATGGTAAATTGATTTGCATTTCTGATTCGCAAGCTTGACACACGTTCTTCAGATTATGATCATCAAGTTTTGGTAATCCATGTTCTAAGTTCTTCTTCTCCGCGTGTTTGAACCTCTCATGATAGATATGCCCATAGCTCTTATGCCAAAGATCAAATGCGTTTACATTCCTATTTTCATATATGAAAAAGGTTATGTGGTTGAATTTGGGCTTCACATCCAATATAAATACTCTTCCCTCCCTTTTTGACTTGTTCATGAATCTATATCCCTCTTAAGAGTTATCCACAAAGCATCCTTTCTCATTAAAATTCTACTACAATCTGCTTTCATCCATTTGACCCATAAAAACAAGATTCTTTGTAATTTCCTGAAAATGAAGAACATCTTCCAAAGATTTGAATTTATGTATATCATCTACCATCACATCACCTATATCTGTAGTAGCATGGCATGTACCCTCACCTATCTACATGTGCCCTTTATTTGATGGTACCTACATATTTAAAAAGAATTCCTTGTTGTAGCTCAACTGACTTTTGCACCCACTACCAATATACCATATGTTTGTTTCTTGTTTCTTCATATCACGCATCTTCATCGTCGATAATATTCCTTCATTCTCTTTGAAGTAGAAAAATAGTCACCAAAAGAAAGAGTGAGATATAGCTAATTTAAGTTTAAAGAAATCACACAAGTAAGAAGTGGGATTTCTTAGCAAGGAAGCTACAAGATTATCCAAATTCCTAAAGAGCTAACATACGTGGGATTACACACACTCAAAGTATAGTGTGTTTTTATATAACTTTAAAAAGTTTTTATAAAAAGTAGAAAGCTCTTTTCCTAGAAGATAGGCTCCATCACATCCAAGTCTCATAGGTGGTTGATTGAGAGATGTAAGGGGGATTCAATTTCAAATTGAGTGCACACATTCTTGTGCTTGGATCCTTGCTTCATGATGCTTGAGGTGCAAACACAATTATGCGTCATAAGCCCTTGATGATGGGGCTTGATTTCTAAGAGTTTTTGAATATACCCATTGATTGAAAAAACACAACATATGAGGGGCATACCAACGTTGTCCCCATTGAGGGTCATGTATCCGTGTTAGCATGACCATCGCAAATGCATGGGAAGACCACGTTAGTCATATTGAGGATCATTTCACTATCGATATAACAACTAAAAACTATTGGTGTGTGTACATATCAAAACTTCACAATGCCAGTATAGGTGCCGATACAGGCATCCGTATAGGCATCGGTATAGATGTTGGTATGCACATTGGTAGATTCTTGGAATTGTTGATGCTCACACCGACATCTCTAGTGATGCCTATACCGATGGCATGTTTAACATAACCAGAGCCCAAAACAAAAAATCGACATTTGCATGTGTTTTGAACTAAGTAGTGCTACTATCGAGTTTGCATGCAGGACCTCAATTATGATCATCTTGCACACACATACACACACACACAAATATCTCTCTCTCTACACACACATCTCTCTCTCTCTAGATCTGCATATTGGTAAGTGATGCACGTACTCTTTCAACCTTTCTCTTTCCCTATGTTTTCTCTTTTTTCATTTCTATTCTTCTTGGTTTTGTAGGAGATTCTTAATATGTATTCTTTGGAATTTGAAGAGAGATGATGTTGATTAGGCTTTGATGATAGTGATCCGAAGATTTACATCAATGTACGTGATGGATTTGTTCTCTATTGATAGAGAGTGAGAGAGAGATAGAGAGAAAGAGAGGGATAGAGAGAGAGAGATGAAAGAGAGATAGAACGAGAGAAAAATAGAGATACATACACACACACATAGATGTAAATGATTGTTTTGTTCTTTATTAAAAATAGAGATAGAGAGAGAGATGAAAGAGAGAGAGATAAAGAAAGACAAAGAGAGAGAGGGATACATACACATAGACACACACATAGTCATGTATATGGATGCATATATACATACACATATACACACATGCATATGCATACATAAATACACACATACACATATGTATGCATTAATACATTCACACGCATACGTACATACATTCATACAATGCATACACATACATACACAGATATTACATACACTCTCACATGCATACACAAACATACAGATACATATGCATAAACATACTCACATACATATTGTAGTGTTTCCTCAATCACAATCTATCGCCAATCACAATCTTTCGATCACTTAAAAATAAGAGAGGAGAGAAGAACGTAGAGATTGCACAAGGTAAGAGAAAATCTGATGTGGAAGAGTAGAAACAAATATGATGCAGAGAAGGAAGAATTCTGATATTATAGATGTGAATCAATGGTTACGATAGCTTTGGACAATAGATTCTTGACAAAGCCTCTACCTCCTGACCACCCGTGAGCTATCACAATTGCATTCACACTTGCACTCTCAATCACAATCTCACTCACACTGTCACTCTCACTCTCACTCTCAACCACAAGGCAATTCTCAAATTTCTGTGCATCTCCTGTGTTGATGCACAAGTCTCCCTATATCAGAGTTTGATCGCTACCCTCCCAAAGAAGTGTGCAATCCACCAAATTTAGAAAATGTCGAGTTTCTCAAAAATTTTTGCAAAAAGCCATGCGATCGTAGTGTGCTTTTTTTTGTTAGCATACCTCTCAAAAATAGGAGAAAAACACCAAAAAGACATATCGGAAAATATCCATAATTAGACATGGTGACATGTGAGCATTAGAATCACGGATTTGAATATAATTTGATAAGCCCTCTTTTTTTTTTGAAGTGTTGGAAAACAGCACTTTTCAAAGCCCTCTAACTCAAAAACGATGAGGAATTAGCTTAAGCTTGTGAGAGAAACTTTTATTCAATTTTGCGATTTGCACGATAGTTTTAGAGACGTCCCAGGTCCAAATCCACCTCCAAATGCCACTTTTGAGCCCTCCAAATTTAAAAATTCTAGAGAGAGAGAGTAAAATCAAGGTATTTTCTTACAATGAACTAAATGTAGGACTGTGAAAGAGGTACTTAAAACATGATTCACAAAAATTTCACACAGGAAGTTTTATTCTCTTATACTTGCTCTACATTTCTCTCATACACAGTTTTCCTTAATTCTTTCATCTTCACCTTCAAAATGCCACTAGAAAACATGATGCAATTAAGGTCTAGAGAGAGAATATGAAACTTGTCAACCCAAAATTTTTGCTACATGCATAAAATCACCTAGTTATTCATTCTAAGCATTATCCGCAAAATGAAATTTAGAAAGTTCAAAATGAATTATTTCACTAGAAAAGAGGCCTATTACACATATTATATACATACATGCATATTCATGCATATGCATGCATGCATACACCCATATACATAAACATGCACTTACATACACACATACATACACACACACTCACATATATGCATACACACTCACACCTATACACACATGCACTCACATACTCTAGAGGAGGTATTGGGGTATCTACTTTTAGTAGGAGCATGTACCATGCACTTCCAGTACTTCACCTACTCAAGGGAGGTTCTCCTTAGGGAAATATACCCTTTAACAGTTTTGTGAGCACACAGATAACTATAATTGCACTGAATTGTAAATACTCAGGGAGAAGACAAATGACAATAGTGGAAGACTAAACCACTCCTTAGTTGGAACAGATGATTACAACGTAAGCAAAGGAAATGCTCCAAAAAGCTGATGCTATAATAGGCCAAGAGAACCTTGTCGATTCCCACATTCATTGAATATGCATCGATTGATTGCCCCAAAATTGGAGGGGTAGCTCAAATATGGTACTAGCCTCCAGTTTTGAATTAGATCCTCAAAAATAGGCAGTCATCACGAATGGTTGGCGGCAATAGTCATTTGTACTTTTACCACTCACACTTTTACTATCACTTTTTAATGAAAGCTGAGATCCTCATTATGTGCCACCCGTGATATTGGAATGACCCTCAGAAGCACATCCTTCACATAATTCTTGTCGTAGCTTTTGACCATCTAACCCTGAAACAAATCTTCTGCTGATGTCACGGAAGCTCTAGCATCATCTTTTGCCTATCTTACATATTGGGTGGTGGAAGGTAATGAGGGGTGTGATTTGTATGGGTAGTGGTGGGAGGGTGGAGTTGAGGGTGGGTAGAGTTTGAGGGGGGGGGGGGGGGGGGAGTGGAGTGTGGGTAGAGTTTGAGGGGAAGTGGAGTGGAGGGTGGAGTTAGGGTTGGAGTTAAGGGTGGAGTTGGGGGAGGGTGGAGTGGAGGTTGCCATGGGTGGAGTTGGGAGAGGGTCGAGTGGAGTGTGAGTGGAGTTTAGGGTTGGAGTTGAGAGTTGATTTGAATTCCACTGATATAAGTTGGTAGAGGTGGAGGGAATGGAGGAGTGGGAGATGGTGGTGGAGGTGGAGGAGAGGCAGAGGAGGAGATTGTGGTGGAGGTGGTGGAGATGGAGGAGGGTGGGATGGAGGAGGAGGAGATGCGGGAGGCGGAGGTGGTGGGGGAGGGAGAGATGGTGGTGGAGGTGGATGGAGGAGGAGGAGATGGAGGAGGTGCTATGGGGGCTCAGGGGACGAATATGAGGGGGTGGCGTGGGAAGAGAGAGGCATGCATGAGGGCGGGTTGCGGGGGAGAGGGAGCTGCGGGAGGTTGGGCTGTGGGGGTGATGAAGCTATAGGAGGGGAGAGAGAGAGAGAGAGAGAGAGAGAGAGAGAGAGAGAGAGAGAGAGAGAGAGAGAGAGAGAGAGAGAGAGAGAGAGAGAGAGGTTGTGGGGGTGAGGGAGTTGTGGGAGGAGAGGGAGACAGAGGGAGGGTGGTCTGTGGGGGTGAGGGAGCTGTGGGAGGAGAGGAGAGAGAGGGAGAGAGAGAGAGGGTGGGTTGTGGGGGTGAGGGAGCTTCGGGAGGAGAGGGACAGCGAGAGAGAGAGAGAGGTGACGGACGGTGGCTGCAGCGGAGAGGGAGCTACGGGAGGAGAGGGAGGGAGAGAGAGGGTGGTCTGTGGGGGTGAGGGAGCTGCAGGAGGAGAGGAGAACGAGAGAGAGAGGTGGAGAGGGGTGGCTGGAGGGGAGAGGGGGCTGCGGGAGGAGAGGGAGAAAGAGAGAGGGTGTTCTATGGGGGTGAGGGAGCTACGGGAGGAGAGGGGAGAGAGAGAGAGAGAGAGGGAGAGAGAGAGAGAGAGAGAGAGAGAGAGAGAGAGAGAGAGAGGGTGGGCTGTGGGGGTAAGGGAGCTATGGGAGGAGAGGGAGAGCGAGAGAGAGAGAGGTTACAGGGGGTGGCTGCGGGGGAGAGGGAGCTGTCGGAGGAGAGGGGAGGGGGAGAGAGAGAGAGAGAGAGAGAGAGAGAGAGAGAGAGAGAGAGAGAGAGAGAGAGAGAGAGAGAGAGAGAGAGAGAGAGAGGGAGAGAGAGAGAGGGGGTGGCTTGTGGGGGTGAGGGAGCTACGGGAGGAGAGGGAGAGCGAGAGAGAGAGGTGGTGGGGCATGGCTGCGGGGGAGAGGGAGCTGCAGGAGGAGAGGGAGTTGGGAGAGGAGAGGGAGAGAGAGAGAGTGTGTGGGGTGCAGGGTTGAGGGAGCTGGAGGAGGAGAGAGAGAGAGAGAGAGAGAGAGAGAGAGAGAGAGAGAGAGAGAGAGAGAGAGAGAGAGAGAGAGAGAGAGAGAGAGGGAGAGAGAGAGAGAGAGAGAGAGAGAGAGAGAGAGAGAGAGAGAGAGAGAGAGAGAGAGAGGGAGGGAGGGAGGGAGGGAGGGAGGGAGGGAGGGAGGGAGGGAGGGAGGGAGGGAGGGAGGGAGGGAGGGAGGGAGGGAGGGAGGGAGGGAGGGAGGGAGGGAGGGAGGGAGGGAGAGAGAGAGAGAGAGAGAGAGAGAGAGAGAGAGAGAGAGAGAGAGAGAGAGAGAGAGAGAGAGAGAGAGAGAGAATTGTGCGGTGCTACAGAACCCCGATCAAAAATTTGCACCGTCCCAATGAAATTTCTCCTTATTTGCTTGTTTCAATATAACCAAAATAAACTGCATTCACTGCATGAAATACGGTATATATAGTGAACGAAGTACTTCTTGGTTGACTTAATTTCGGTAATTCTTTACCTTGGAGATATTGACTAGAGGTATCCTCTTACCCTGCAAATCCTCTAGATGTACTGCTCCATGTGGTAATACCTTTACCACTGTGTATGGTCCTATCCATTTGGGTGCCAATTTGGTTGAAACTGCTGGGATTTGATGCACCAAACCCAAGGATCCTTCGTGTACTTCATTGGACCTAAGATACCTGTCGTGCAATCTCTTGCGCTCTTCTTGTGTTACCTGAAGTTTTTGCATTGCTCCTTCTTTGTATTCTTCTAATGCCACTAGTCTCCTAATTGGAGGTTCAATTCCAATGGTTTTGGCTCCAATTTCTTTTTTGATAATAAATTCGAATGGTGCTAATGTAAGTGAAATGGACTCTAGCTAGTGGATTGCCTTCTTATTGTTCGGAAAGCCCAAATTGCACCAATCAATGCTTGTCGCCAAAAGCTTTGATGATCAAAGGATAACTTGCGAAGCAATCCAATCAAAATCTTATTGGAGCTTTCTGCTTGGCCATTCACCCTTGGATAGTAGGCACAGGACTTTTTATGAAAAACCTTGTACCTATCAAATATAGATTGGAGCAATTGATTTACAAAATGTGTGCCTCTATCACTAGTGATTTCGAGTGGGCAACAAAATCTTGAGAAAATACAATTATATAAAAACTTAGCTACTCTTAAGGCTATGCAATCTAGAGTAGCTTTAACCTCTATACATTTAGTTGCATAACATGTGGCCATCAGAATATACTTCTTACCCCCAAGTTGACCACTTGGACTAATTGGTCTTATGAAATCAAGACCCCATCATTCAAATGGGAGCCATCCTGTAGATATGGCTAATGGTTGGAAATTCAATCTGATTGGCGTAGGAGCACGTCTCTGGCAAATGTGACATTCTTTAGCAAACTTGATTGCATCCTTGTAGATATGAGGCCATCATAATCCTTTGTGGATGATTTTGTGAGCCAATTCTTCCCCCTTTTGATGCCCTTCATTGTGTGCTACTTCCAGCAAAAGATTTACCTCCTTTGGATAAACATACTTCCTCAAGATACCATCCTGACAATCTCTATATAAATTCCCATTTATAAGTGAGTATGCTTTGGTTTTGAGGAGTAATCTTCTCTTTTCTATAGGTGTTAACTGTTCTGGGAGTTTTCCAGTAGTAAGACAATGGAGAAATTCATCATAGCATTCAGCCTGAGTTGCTACTAGGAAGAGATTACTATCCACCAATTCATCATTAATACCTGTTGCCTTCTGGCTCATTGTGGTCCTGGATACTTGATTTTCCATGTAGTGCTCTCTTCTTGGCTTAATATGAATATCAAAGTTGAATTCTTGAAACACGAGTAACCATCGCTAGACCCTTCCAGCCACTCTAGGCTTGTTTATCAAGTACTTCAAGGGCTGAGGGTCAGATATGACTATAAAATGTACATCGAGAAGGTAATGCCAAAACTTTTGAAGAGCAAATACAATAGCCAAACCTTCCCTTTCGATCATACTGTAGTTCCTTTCTGCCTTGCTAAGTAGCTTGCTCGCATAGGAGATAGGTCTATCAATCTTGTGTGATGATGGTTGAGCCAAAACTGCACCAACAACATGAGGATTGGCATCTGTATGCACCTGAAGCTCCAATGACTAGTTAGGAACACTTAAAAGTGGAGCAGTACATAATCTCAATTTTAGTTCACAAAATGCTTTCTCAGCTTTAGGACTCCATACGAAAGGGACCTTTTACTGGTAACGCTTGACAAGGGTTTAGCTATTTCCGAGTACATTTGTATAGATCCTCTATGGTATCCTGCATGACCCAAAAAACTTTGCACTTCCTATGGGTTTGTGGAATAGGCATAGAAAGGATAGCAGTAACGTTTGCAAGGTCAACCGTTATCCCTTCAACAGATATTATGTGACCAAGGAGAGTTCCCACCAAAAAGTGACATTTAGCAAGATTTAACTTCAACCCTGTGCTCAGACATTGCTCAAAGATTTCCTTTAGATTTTCCAAATGATCATGGAAATCTTGAACCGCTGCTCTTCTATCTGTGCCTGAAAACCCTGAAAAGTCATCCATGAAAATGCACAAAAAAGTTGTTAACCACTTGCCCAATATTAGATACATTGTTCTATTAAATGAAGTTGGTGCAATTTTCAAGCCAAAAGCCATGCGGGTAGAAATAAGTGCCCCATGGAGTGACAAAGGCTATCTTGTCCCTATCATCAGGATGGATCACTATCTGATTGTAGCCACTAAAACCATCCAGAAAGCTATACAAAGTGTGTTCAACTACTTCCTCAAGTACTTGCTCTATGAAGGGTTGAGGAAATCCATCTTGAATAGTTACCTTATTCAAGGCACAAAAATCAATACAGACTCTTATTTTTCCACTATTTTTCTTGGGTACAATAACCATAGAAGAAAGCCACCTTGAATGTTCTACTGGAACAATTATACGTGCTTCTTCTACTTTTGTAGTTTCCAATTTCAACGCCTCTGCATACTTTGGATTGAGTCGATATGGCCTACTTGCAGGTGCGGCTCCCTCAACTAAGGGTATTCAGTGTAATCCGAGCTCCTCTGGCATCCCTGTTAGATCTTTTTAGGACCATGCAAAGACATTTTTATAAGCAAAAAGTAAAGAAGTTACCTTTTGCAGTAACGGGGGATAATGCCATAGCCAAGAGGCCAAGTGGACTACTTGATGGTTATCTTCATCTCCTAGATTTACTTCTTGAACAAGGGTTTCAGGACTAGTCCTACTTGAGAAATCATCCCCACTATATGCACGGGTGGAGTTTAGCTTATACTCTGCAATATGTTCTCATGTCCACCCTCGAGGTGTATAAGAAAAAGGAAGATCTTCTCTACACAGGCTCATAACTTTCCTTCCCTGATACTTCTATATTTGTTGTCCCTTCAAAGTTTCTATTCTCTTGCAAAGTCTCATTCTTCCACTCCTTGTGAACTTCATGTCCTTTTCCTGCAACTTCTTTCTCTATTTCATTGATTTCCATCCAATTCAATAATGTATCTTCTTCTTGGGGTAAAGAGGGCATGACGTGAGTGTCCACAGTATACCAAGTAGTTTTCCCTAAGTCGAATCCTTCTTCCAAATGTAGTTGCAGTTGGCTATTGGTGTTTGTTGAAATCCACAGTTTGTTTTTTCCCCAATCTTGCAAAGCTTTTGCTTGCCTTAGCCAAGGCCGCCGGAGGAGTAATGGGTAAGAAGTCTCCTGTGGAAGTGCAATAACAACAAAATATAGAACAAAATGACAACCCTGTACTATCATCAATACCTTTTCAATAATGCCAAGTGGCGCAACCCTATGTTGATCTGCTAGTGTAATAGTGAACGGTGCCATCTTGGTGGGGTTCAAATTCAGTTTCTTCATTGTGAAATCTAGCATCAAATTGATGCCAGAGCCTCCATCTATGATCACACCTATGAGAGCTTCATCCTTTATAAAAACAGATAACCTTGAGCTTTGGTAGTCCGCTAGGGGTGCAGGGGGAAAATCAACCATGAAACCATCTATGCTAGGTGGCTGGCTCAAGTGAGTAGAGTGTATAATCTTTAATAAGTCACTCCTTATTTTTGAATCCATCTTTATGAGTTTGTACAGACTAACCATATGATGAATACCTTTCAAGATCTACTCAATGTTTACCACATGTGTGCCTTCTTGCAGACTTGTGGGTTAGTCCTTTAGGGAAGTGGCCATCCTTTCATAAGCTCCTTCAATATTTTCTTGGTACTTCCACCCACCTTCTTTTCCTCCTCTGTATCCTGGAGTCCTTCTTGTTCCTCTCCATGGGTTGCTACCGCTTGTCTGGCTCTAGTCATCATGGGCATTGAAGAAGATGAAACAACATAAGACTGAGTGGTCATACCTTCTACTTGTGGGGAGACTACAATCATATGAATTGGAGCGGAGTGGGTTCTTGGACAATCTTTGGTATAGTGATCCTTGGCCTTTGGACAATGCTAACAAGGAGGTGCATCTTCTAGAAGGGAACACCTATTTTGCATATGGCCATACTCACCACAACAATAACACATCAATGACCTATTATATCTAGGCTTTGTTGTACGATTCTCCTCTCTATTACGTGCATTTGAAGTACTAGCATAATATGAATCTAGAGCTTGAGGGTTACCTCGTTGCTGTGTACCCTTGAGGTAGTAAGAGTATCTAGCTTCGTGGCCATCCTTTCCACAAAATTGATAGCTTACTGTGTTAGGACAATTAGTATTGGAATGTACATTGTTGTTACATATTGTACACCAAATCTGCCTTCTTATATCCTAAGTGGTCCGCAAATCTTCTAACTCGCAGTGAAGTTGGGCTACTTCATCATCAGTGCAACACAACAGTGGAAAGACCTTCTCTTATTGGTTATTTTATTGCATTCTCAATGCCTCGAGTTCTTTCCTCTATTGCCCAATAGGGTCTAGTTCTGGAGCATAATTTGGTTATGTATCCCCTTCAAAATGTTGCCTAGCTTCTTCAATGCGTGATGCTGCTGCAACAAAATCATTGAGGGTTGCATCCAATCTAAGAGACTCACGTAGCTTCTGCTGAGATGACCTCGACAAAGCTTTTCCTATCCAATTTTTAACCAAGAAATCACGTGGAGCATGTGGGAGATGTGCAACAAGTGCTTTTGTCCTAGTGTGAAGTTCATGGAAGGATTCACCTGATCTTAGCCTTAGGCTCTCTATCTGGTCTAGAGCTCTTTCCGAGGAGTCACTAGGTCGAAATATTTGTGAGAATGCCATGTTTAGAGCCTCCCATGTAGCAAAATGGCCATCTACATATTGACTCTACAATTTGTCAGCAAGGCCTTCCAATGTGGATGGGAAGAGTACTAGCATTGCATTGTCTCTATTCTGTAGACCTCATCCATGGCATAAGGAGATGAATCTCCTCACATGATCATCAACATCCTCATAAGTTTGTCCCTTGAAGGTAGGGAACTTGATATTGAGTCTAGAGAGTAAATGAGAGAGATTCTCCATTTGCAATGGTGTTTCCTCTGACATATATGAGGAGAATTCTAAGGTTCCCCTATGCTTTTCTTTTGGCAGTGGAGTTGCACCCAAATCAACGCATAAATTCAAAGGAGGTAGAGGGAATGTTGGTTCACTATTCAAAGATATGGCTCACTTTTTAAGGCTCCGTACACGAAGAGGCTCCTTATCTACTCGTGTGTGGGTCATCTACCTACTTGCAAGATGCAATAGGGCAAAAAATAATGGAAAAGGAATATTTACTATGCTCAAGGCCTCTCACAGAAATGCAAGGGTCGCTCCGGGTATGACAAACTGTAGAGGAGGTACTGGGGTATCTACTTTTAGTAGGAGCATGTACCATGTACTTCCAGTACTTCGCCTACTCAAGTGAGGTTCTCCTTAGGGAAATATACCCTTTAACAGTTCTATGAGCAGGCAGATAACAATAATTGCACTGAATTGTAAATACTCAGGGAGAAGACAAATGACAATAGTGGAAGACTAAACCACTCCTTAGTTGGAACAAATGATTACAATGTAGGCAAAAGAAATTCTCCAAAAAGGTGATGCTCTATGCTAACATGTCAATCCTAAACAAAATAGAATCAATACAAGAGATTCATCCAATAAAGTGAACACAGCTAGATGAAGACTTGCACTGCTCAGTACACAGGTATGAAGACTTGCTCTAATGGAAGAGCATGGAAATACCACTGACTCAAACTGAATCACAAAACCAAGCCACTTATTTACACTAGAGTGCTATTAGCTCTCCACTGAGAAGCCCACACTCTGTATCCTCACCACAAAGTGAGTTCCTATAGTAGGCTTGTAGCCACGGAGTGCAAAGAGAGGACCAAAAGAGATGCCCGACTCAGCTCTGTACCTTTGTGTGTATATATGTCCCCAATGCATACTAGTCCATTGCTTTTATAGGCTCCAATAGGCCAAGAGAGACTTGTGGATTCCCATGTTCACTGAATATGTGCCGATTGATTGCCCCAAAATTGGAGGGGTAGCTCAAATATGGTATTGGATTAGATCCTTAGAAATAGGCAGTCGTCATGAATCGTTGGCGGCAACAATCATTCATCCACTTACACTTTTACCACTTACACTTTTACTATCACTTTTGAATTAAAGTTGAGATCCTCATTATGTGCCGCCCGTGATATTGGAATGACCCTCAGAAGCACATCCTTCACATAATTCTTCACATAATTCTTGTAGTAGCTTTTGACCATCTAACCCTGAAAGAAATCTTCTACTCATGTCACGGAAGCTCCAACATCATCCTTTTCCTATCTTACACATTGGGTGGTGGAAGGTAGTGAGGGGTGTGAGTGGTATGGGTAGTGGTGGGAGGTGCAGGAGGGTGGAGTTTGAGGGGGGGAAGTGGAGTGTGGGTGGAGTTTGAGGGGGGGGGGGGGAGTGGAGGGTGGCGTTAGGTGGAGTTGAGGGTGGAGTTGGGAGAGGGTGGAGTGGAGGTTGTCGTGGGTGGAGTTGGGAGAGGGTGCAGTGGAGTGTGAGTGGAGTTTGAGGTGGGGTGGAGTGGTGGAGTTAGGGTTGGAGTTGAGGGTTGATTCTAATTCCACTAATCTAAGAGCCCAACGAATTCCCTGAATTGGAGGAGTCATCTCCTCACCGATCATATCCACCTGCACCATCCAAGGAGACAACCCAAACGCTAGATATTGCAAACTCTTTCCAAAGGCATCGTTTCCTCTTGCTAATTCCTTCATAGTAGCAAAGCCTTCGTTTGCTCTTCTATGCTCCACTTGTGTTGTGGGGGATTTGAAGTGCGAGTCGACATTAGAAATACAAAGGAGGCTCCATGTGCTCAGATGTTCTTGAACTTCGGTCATAGAGAAGCTAACCTCCATGACTTTCCAAAAAAGGTGCTCATCCACCATGGTTTCAAAGTTTCTAAAACTTAATATATTGGCCTTTAGTATGTGGAATTCAAAGTCGAACATTTATGGAGGGTACCTTATTTGACTAATTTATGAGGTGGGCGGGGGGGGGGGGGTGAGTGTGGGGGCTGCAGGGGAAAAGAGGATGGGGTGATGGGGGGTTGGATGTGAGGAGGGAATGGAGGAGGGGGAGGGGATGGAGGAGGTGGAGGTGGAAGGGATAGAGGAGTTGGAGATGGAGCTGGAGGTGGAGGAGAGAGGGAGGAGTGTGGGGGTTGCAGGGGAAAAGATGAGGGGCTCGTGGGTGGCTGTGAGGAGGGGATGGAGGAGTGAAAGGGGATGGAAAAGGCAGAGGTGGAGGGGATGGAGGAGTGGGAGATGGTGATGGATGTGGAGGAGAGGGGGAGGAGTGTGGGGGCTACGGGCAAAAAGATGAGGGGCTCGTGGGTGGCTATGAGGAGGGGATGGAGGAGGGGGAGGGGATGGAGGAGGGGGAGGGGATGGAGGAGGTAGAGGTGGAGGGAATGGAGGAGTGGGAGATGGTGGTGGAGGTGGAAGAGAGGGGGAGGAGGAGATGGTGGTGGTGGCGATGGAGGAGGGTGGAATGGAGGAGGAGGAGATGGGGGAGGCGGAGGTGGAGGGGGAGGGGGAGATGGTGGTGGAGGAGGGAGGGATGGAGGAGGAGGAGATGGAGGAGGTGCCATGGGGGCTTACGGGGGGGGATATGAGGGGGTGGCCTGGGAAGAGAGAGGGATGCGTGGGGGTGGGCTGTGGGGGAGAGGGAGCTACGGGAGGAGAGGGAGAGAGAGAGAGGGTTGGCTGTGGGGGTGAGGGAGCTGCATGAGGATAGGGAGAGAGAGAGAGAGAGAGAGAGAGAGAGAGAGAGAGAGAGAGAGAGAGAGAGAGAGAGAGAGAGAGAGGTGGCAGGGGGTGGCTGCAGGGATAGTGGGTGAGAGTAGGAGGGGATGGGGGAGAGAGATAGATAGATAGATAGATAGATAGATAGATAGATAGATAGATAGATAGAGAGAGAGATAGATAGAGAGAGAGAGAGAGAGAATTGTGCAGTGCTACAGACCCCCACATCAAGACTTTGCACCGTCCCAATACAAGCTACGGAGAGAGAGAGAGAGAGAGAGAGAGAGAGAGATAGAGAATTGTGTGGTGCTACCCATACAAACTACATACACACACATATATACATAGACACATGCACACATACACACACATACAGACACATACACACATGCACACATACACACATGCACACATACACACACACATATACATACACACATGCATATGATACATACACACATGCATATGATACATACAAACACACACATATGCATACAAACATATACATACATGTTTAAGGTCAGCTAGGTCTTTATGATTAAGTAGGGTTTCAAGTTTTTTACATGCATACACATACACATACACACATTTGCACATGCACATACATACATACATACATATGTTTTAGTTCTAGGTCTTTAGGATTCCAAATTTAGGGTTTCTAGATATTCATACACACATGTACACATATACACATACACAAATATATACACATGCACACACACATATACACACATATACATGTTTTAGGGTTTAGGGTTTTAGGTAAAGGGTTTTGGGCTTTTACATGCATAAACACATGCATACACACGTACCTATATATATATATATATATATATATATATATATATATATATATATATATATATATATATATATATATATATATATATATATATACACACACACACATGCACATATCCATGTGTGTATATATATATATATATATATATATATATATATATATATATACACACACACAGGCACACACACATATACACATATACACATATACACATATACACACATGCATACACACATATACATGTTTTAGGTCTAGGTCTTTGGGATTAGGGTTCTAGTGTTTTTGACATCTTGAAGCTTGTCCACACTCATGTTTGGGGTCCAACCAAGGAACCATCTCTATCAGAGTCAAGGTATTAAAGGTCTTCCTTTTAATAACTATATTAGGTGGACTATTATCTATTTTATAAAAAAAAAAGACAAGGAGTTTTCCTATTTCAAGAAGTATCTTACACTTGTAAAAACTCAAAAAGGAAAAAAGTGGAAGAGCTAACGTCTAATGGACGGGAAGAATGTTTCTCCCATGATTTTTAATATTTCTTAAAAGAGAGAGGAAACAAAAGAGAAATCAAAATTCTCGTTCATGATGGGTACAAGGAAATTACAAAGGAAGAGGATGGACGTACAATCAAGCTGGAGGCAACAACAAATGAAATGGATGCTAAATATGTGACAACTATGGCCATTATACAAGGGATTGTTATCAAAGAGGAAAAGGAGACTCATCATATAGAGGGCAAGGTAAGTATGCTCTACCAATAATGAAAGCATGTTAGCCATGATGCCAATAAGTCACTACAAGACACAAGGATGATACCTACATTATATTGATAAGAGATGTAGAAATCACATGAGCCCAACAAGAACTTCAAACAAAGGGCATGTGGAGATAGAAGATACACCAGATGCCATTATGGAGATAGGTTTTTTATGCTGGATGGTTCTCATAAGACTCTACTTAAAGGTTGTTCTTCATGTTTCCACAATCACATAAAGGTTTCTTTTTGTAGTTCAATTGCTGAAAAAGGATTGCAAGTTAAATTCAATGAGAAAGGATGTTTTATGCTAAACCCTAACGAGGGCAAAAGATTGGTGGCCAAATGGAAGAAGGAGGGAAGGCTATTCACATTGGATGTGAAGCCAAACTTCAAGCATAGATACTACTTCACACATGGAAGGAGGAATGTAGTAGAATTGCATCTTTCACATATGAGTTATGAACATATAAATGCTCAACGTTTGAACTACATGGAGAAGAAGACAATAGTTCTTGCATTAAAAAACATTCACAATCAGAATCTCAAGAATTTGTGTGAAGCTTTTCAATCGGGCAAGCAAATAAGATTACCATTTTAGAAGATTAACTACATGAGTTATCACCCAGTGAATTTTGTTCACATAGATGTTTGAGGGCCAACAAAGGAGAACTCAGATAGAGGTAATAGATACTTTGCAACCTTCATTGATGTTTGCACAAAGATGACTTGGCTTTATTGCATGAAGCATAAATCAGATGTCTTTTATTATTTGAAGAAGTTCAAAGCCCTTATCATAGAAGGAATGTGATAGGTACATCAAATTTTTAAGGTCATATGGAGGGGGACAATACTTATCCCATGACTTCTCTAATTTGTTGGAGTCCAATGGTATAAATAGAAAAATCACATGCACATACACACCCCAAGAAAATATTAAAGTACAAAGGAAGAATAGGTGGACTACAAAATCAATTAGGGCTCTGATGAAGGATATGAGAATGCCTAATTCTTATTGGGTTCATGTGGCCATCACTACCATCTACATCATGAATGGAGCACCCAGATCAATTATACTTACTTCAACACTATAAGAAGCTTGGTATGATAGAA
Organism: Ceratopteris richardii; assembly: GCA_020310875.1. NCBI lineage: Eukaryota > Viridiplantae > Streptophyta > Polypodiopsida > Polypodiales > Pteridaceae > Ceratopteris > Ceratopteris richardii. Next base: position 121,208,299 of record CM035427.1, read on the forward strand.
AATGAGATGTATCACATTTGAGAGTGTTTTGTTGCACCTCCTAAGGTTTAACACAAAATGAACTTAGAAGTAAACTTAGGATACACAAGAAAAATGTCTACTCAAAGGCTATACAAGTGATCTTAAGGGGGATTCCTGGAATGCAAACTATGAATATCAAAACCAATGAAGAGTAAAATAAAGAGGCTCATATAGGGTAAGGTCATATTTGATAGGATTAGATATGAATCATTAATTGCAAGGAAATTTTCATATATGAGAAAAGTTATTGATCAATCACATGCTTTGAAGAACCAAATACATGCATGGAAGGGCAAGAGACTATGTAGAAGGAGATGAAGGCCTTTGAGTCCCATTGATTTCTCTTTTATAAAAGGAGTTTTGATAAAACAATCTACTCTTGTTGATAGCATGAGTGAATGGAAAGTACACTAGTGGAGACCATTTGACCCATATGACTCCAAAACCTACACAAAGTCACGGTTCGATGTGGAGAAAGATGAGACTAGTTTGAACAAAGATTGATCTTTTGAGAGCAAGCACGACCATTGCTATTGTTGACATTTCTTGTCGTGAACATCTAAAAGTCAAGGATTCATCAATGGGCGCTAAATCAACGCCTCATCATGTAATGATGGGGAGTGTTCAACCGGTTCAGTAGAGACGATTTGAATGTCTACAATAAAATATTTTAGAGATCAAATTTCTTTTCAATGATAGTGATGTATGTGGGTTTTAACTTTGTGAAAATCTAATTTTTTAGAGAGCTAGAGTAATCATTATATACATAAGATAAATGTTTATGAGACCGTTCTTTGTGGTTATTTTACAGGTCTTAATAATTTCAATGGAATTCAGAAAATATATAATGTTCTAAATGAAGATGACTCGACTTTTTCCTCACGTCTTAGACTATATAAAATAAATTTTGATACAACGAAATGTTAATGATCATTTTATCTAATGTATTGTTTAACTTTCATGTCTGTGCAAAGTGAAGACTAGGTGTCACCACTTATGTTTGTATGTTTCTCTCATGAATCTTGAGGGAGAGCTTGAAACCTTCCCTAGTAGGCTTGAAGCACGAATGGCCTTACATGTATACTCACAGATATGTCTATTCACTGAAATCACATTTCTCTCAGTTCCTGTGAAATGAACCCAAGATCTTTTGATCAATTAGATAAGAGTTCATGACCTTTCTAAGATAAGAACAAAACTATAAAGATAGAGAGTTTTCTAGCTAAATGGAGTACACTACATTGTTGCACTTTTTTGCTTCCTCTCTATTTGTGATCTTGTTGTCCTAATTCGAACAGAATACATCGTTTCACTTTATTGCTTCTTGTGTGTGTGTGTGTGTGTGTGTGCATTTCTTGTTTCTCACATGCACATTTGCATGCATGACTTGTTCATGGTCTTCATCTCACTCTCATGTCTTTTTGGTTCATACCTCAAGGTTGGATGTTGATCGGACTTTGTATCTTCCATTGTATATGAGAAAAATATAACGCACATGCACATTCACATGTGTTGTTGGACATCAGATCCAACCTTTGGAGCATATGAACCTCATCGTTTATTGACACTTAGTGAATTATGAAGGAACGGGTCCAACACGAGAACTCATACATTAAATTTGAATTTGAATTATCCTCATATCTCTCAATGAATCACCTATAACGCTAAGGTGTGATGAACCCTATTTTGGAGGAAAAGAGAGTCCTATCTTCTAGGGAATATTTTCCAAGTTGTATATACCCACAACAGACTTGAACTTAGAGGCATCTGTGGGTCTTAACCGTTTTGGATTTTGAATGACATAGTACTCCCCTATCTAAGCAAGCCCCATTCTTTCATGAGTGTTTTTTGTTTCACTTTAGGTAGCCATAGTTCACACTCTATTTTTATGGTCAAGAAGCCATATAACTTTGATTGGATAGTAGATTTTTCTCTCCATATGTTATCCTCTTGTTTTAATCTTTCACATTTTATAACATAAATATAGTCTTTTTTAATATTCAAATATTTGTTGTTAAATCGTCATATTCAAATATAAATCATGTCTAGAGAAAATAGTGGTCCTTATACTTGTGTATTGTAAAGAAAATGGTAGTGTGTCTTGGAGGCATTAGTTGTGAAAGTAGAAGCAAGTATTTAAAGTGAAATAACTTGCAATATTAAGTTCCGAATAGTCTATTTGAAGAGGCCAAAAGATCATAAGCTCATTCCATAGGAAATAAAAAAAATTATTTGACTTAAAAGAGGCATGTGGAAGTGTACCTGGGAGGCCATTCATTCTTTAGATTGTATAGGGAAGTTTCACATTCTCCTTCAACTCTCTTATCAAAGGAACTTGGACACACCAAGACACTCCAAGAAGACCACTAAAAGCTATTCAAGGCATTGAAAGAAAAGAATCTATTGATTCAAGTTCAATGGAAGTTTCCTAGTGAAGAAGCAAGACATGGATCACACCTCACTTGATACTCCTAGAGTAGAGAGGTAAGACTCTCAATCCACATCATACAACTTGTATAAAAGTGCCTTATCAAAGTACATTAATGTACACTATTTTTGGACATAACCCTCATATTGGAAAACTATATAACATAACTATTACATGTAGAAGTTAAGGATGCCAAGCATGAACGCGGGCATATGTTATACCTTATGGAATAATGGAATGTTATTTGTATTTTAATGTCTTGAGGTCTATAATGTGACTTGTGTTTTGATTTAGTAGATGGACTCATGAGGGTGTGAGTGTGCATGGACTTATTCAAATATTTAGAAGGATATTAATAGGAAGATTTAGAAGATAGTATTTTAGTTATTTTTTTAGGAAAATAATAGATCACTTTAAAAAAGCAATGTTTTTGTAAAAATAGTGGATCGCTTGGAAAGTAGGATTTTGTAAATAAAGGAGATTTTAGTAGATGCTTGCTTTTCAAAGCACCACCCTCATGTATCTTCTATTCAGGATGTAATTAAAAAAGACAGAGTTATGTAGAGAATACTACTAAAATGAAATCTAAGAAAAGTACTCAAGGAATAGATAAAGAGATGAGACTTGACACCAGATTACATACAATCTTCCCCACATACTGTAATACAAGAGTATGTGGGGGGAGATTGTACAATCTCCTCCCGCAAAAGTACTTTGAGAATATAAAGAGACAAGAGACTTGACACCAGATTGGGTACAATCCCCAACCCACTGTTGACCGGTTCTTGTAGTCTCACAAATGCAGAGAATAGTAGAGAAAAAAAATCTAAGAAAATTATTGAGAAAATAGAAAGAGACGATAGACTTGAAACCAGATTGGGTAAAATATCCCCCCACATACTTTGATGCATCAATCTATCAGAGTATGTGTATTTATAAGTATTCTTCATTACGTCCTAAATAGAAGATGCATGAAGGGAGTGCATCAAAAAGCATGCGGTTACAATAATCCGCTTTATTTATGAAATGGTCGCTTTTCAAGTGATCTACCATTTTTACAAAAAATATCCCTTTTGAAGTCTCTCGATAAGTCCACACGCAGTGACACCCTCATAAGTCTTCATCTGCTAAACTAGAACACAAATTACACTAAAACCATCAAGACATTAAAATCCATATAACATTCAACTATTCTATAAAGTATAACAACATAAACTAGCTCCTCATCAATGCAGGATCTCTTGAAAAGGGAATGAGAGGGTGAAGGGAAATATATTCATCCTATCTCTGTATGTTATTAATGCAATGAGAGGACATATTAAGGTCTTAAGCACTTTGGTGATCATGTGGGAAACCCAAAAGAGATTAACTCTACATCAACCTAAGATAGAAAGATCCAATTGAACCTTTAGCTCAATAATCTAATGAAAAGCCTTGTACAAATGTCAATGATGGTGAGTGATGCATTGGGATCCATAGTTTTTCACATAGATGATACTCAACTAGTTGCATACACATTGAATGGAATTAGGGATGATGGGAACTGGAAGTCTTTCAAGACTTTTGCTTATGTCAAAGAAAGTCTCCCCAATTTTTAGAAATTAGTGGCTTTGATGGTCTCTAAAGAGATGAATATTGGAGGCTCAAAGGTAGAAATAAAGTCAATTGCACATAAAGGTTAGGAACATGATCAAATGGAGACTTTGATCATGATAAAGGGAGCAAGTCTCCTTCATAATAGGGAAAAAGCAAGTACAAAGAGATAAGAGGAAGGTAGAATCAAGCTAGATGCAAGAACAACTCAAATGGATGCTATATATATGGCAACCATAGCGATTATACAAGGGATTGTTATCAAAGAGATAAAAGAGACTCATCATATAGAGGGAAAGTTAACTATGCTTCTACTAATAATGAAAGGAGGTTAGCGATGATGCCAATGACTCACTACATGACCAAACAATCAAACCTATGGTATATTGATAGCAGATGTAGGAATCACATGTGCTCCAACAGGCACTTCAAACAAGGGACATGTTGAGAGAAAAGATACTCCACATGCCATTATAGAGGTAGGTGATGTTATGTTGGATGGTCGTAATAAAACTATGCTTAGTGGATGTTCTTTATGTTTCCACATTACGTAGAGGCTTCTTTCTATAGGTAAATGGTTCAAAAAGTAATCCAAATGAAATTAAATGAGAAAGGATGCTTTGTGGTAAACCCTAAGGAGGGTTAAAGATTGGTGGCCAAAGAGAAGAAGGAGGGAAGGCTATTCACATTGGATGTGGGGCCAAACTTCAAGCATACATACTACTTCACATATGGAGCCAAGAAGGTGGTACAATTGGATCTTTTACATATGATCTATGAACATATAAATGCTCAAAGGATGAACTACATGGAGAAGACGAAATAGTTCTTGCAATACCAAAACTTCACAATTAGAATCTCAAGAATTTGAGAGAAGCTTGCCAATCATGTACAAAATTAGATTCCGATTTAAGAAGAATAACTATGGGAGTTCCCATCCACTTGATTTGGTTCACAAAGAACAGGGAGTCGTAGAAAATCAAAACTATGTCATAAAAAGAGAACACCCTCGTAGAAAATCAAGCAAATTGCTGCTCAACACACTGAATGTATTAATAGAGAATGTACAAGGATAAGTAGCCCATTAGGGCAATAGACATATATACAAGCTAGGGGGAAAAAACCACTTATAGAGTGAAAAAAGTGCCCCAGCGGTCCTAGTGTGTTTACACACATCACTACCTAAATATATCAACAAATGCCCCTTAGAAGTGATGTGGTGAACAAGGAGCCAGCAGTCATGTATAAGAAAGTGCCAAGCTATGTGGAAATCACTCCACAAAAGGAAGTAAGCCCAAAGCTTTGCGGAGAGCTTGAAACTTCTCCCTAGGCAGAGCCTTCGTGAAAAGGTCCATGATGTTCTCCTATGTGCGAACATATGCCGAGCTGATATCCCCAACAGAGAACCTCTCCCTGACATAATGATAATGCACCTCAATGTGCTCAGTGCGAGCATGGAACACAGGGTTCCTCGCAACTACCAATGTGCTTTGATTGTGAGTGAAGATGGTGGTGGCAGAAGATTGACCAACACCCAAATCAGCCATAAGGCATTTGAGTGACACACATTTCAACAATTGCTATGAAAGCTGCCCTATACCCAGCCTCACAACTCAAAGTGGCCATTGTAGGCTGGTTCTTGTAGAGCCAAGATATGCACGAGCTAGCAAGCATGAAGCAAAAACCACTAGTGGACACACAAGTGTCAGAGCAACCAACCTAGTTAGAGGCAAATGAAGCATGCAAATGTGACGGTAGTGATCCTTCCTTGAAATAAAACAACCCAAGTAGCCGGGTACCACTCAAGTAGCAAAAGATGCACTTAACCACCTTCCAATGCTTAACACCAAGGCAATGCATAAACCTAATCATCTGTGAGACATGAAACTGAATATCTGGCCGAGTAATGCATAAGTAGATCGGGCAACCAACATCCTTCTAATAGAGAACAACATCGAATGCATCTCCAGCATCGTGAAGACTCAAACGTAAGCCTGTCTCCATAGGAGTGGCAATAGGCTTGCAATCTTCAAGATCAAAACGGTGCAATAATGTGTCAATATATTTTGCTTGACACAAAGGCATTCCACCATCAATGTGTGTAAATTGAATGCACAAATTTTTGATGTAAATGCCCCAAATCGGACATCTCAAATGAGGCATGCAAATCAGCCTTAAAATCAGCAATATGCATGTCATGAGGACTAGTGAGCAACATGTCATCAACATACACCACAATGATCAGAAGTACATCATTATCATACCTAACATATAAGGTGGTTTTAGTTGGAGTGTTCTCAAAACCATGTGCAATTAGATAGGCATGCATCTTTTCATACCAAGCACGTGGTGCTTGTTTTAAACCATATAAAGCCTTTCTTAACCTACACACCTGGTTTTCATGCCCTTTTTGCACAAAGCCACGTGGCAGAAAAACATACACCTCTTCATGCAAGTCACCATTCAAAAATGCTGTTTTTATATCCAACTGATGTACATTCCAACCATGATGAGTTGCAAGTGCACAGATGCTACAGAAAGTAGGCATTTGACAAGTAGGTGCGAAGGTTGCATCAAAATCAATGCCTCTTTTCTGCAGATAACCCTTTGCAACAAGCCTAGTCTTATACCTGTCAACTGTACCATCAGGCTTACCCTTGAGCTTGTATACACACTTAGTACCAATGCCCTTCTTGCCAGGAGGCAAGTCACATAAAGACCAAGAACCATTCTTCATTATAGCATCATATTCAGATTGTGTAGCACCCATCGAATTTTCTGAATTTTGTGCTTCATCAAATGAAACATGCTCATTCTCATCACAGAGACTAGATGCAGCCATAGCATAGCAACTTGATGCCAAAGAGGCACTATGAGAGCATGAGCAAGTAGGATATGACAGAGGTGCATCTAATTTGCTATCACACAAAGTCTATACTAGCCATTTTCGCATAGCTTTTTCTTGCTCAATATCAGCTCTCTAATCAACAAGTGCATGAGAAATGGAATGAACTGCATCAACACATGAAACCTGCAAAGGCTGAGAAGTTACCTCATTAGGACTAACACTAGACTATCCACCTATAAAAAGAGGCAGCAAAGTATCCTACCTATCTTTGGAGCTAACAGATGTCTCGTTAGTACATGAAATCAACGTTACATGAGAGAGATGTGTAATCAAAGGTGATGAAGGTGACCTTAAGGGGAGACTAGAATGCAAACAATGAATATCGAAATCAATGGAGAGGTAAAGTAAGAGGCTCATATTGGGCAAGGTAAATAGTTGAGAGGATTAGGTATGTCTCTTTATTTGCAAGCAACTTTGCATATACGAGAAACGTTATTGATCAATCCACATGCTTTGAAGAAGCAAATACATACATGGAAGGGGAAGAGACTATGTAGAAGGAGATTAAAGCTTTGGAGCCCCATTGAGTTCACTTTTAGAAAAGGAGCTTTGATATCACAATCTACTCTTGTTGATAGGTTAAATGAATAGAAAGTGGAGTAGTGAAGAGCATCTCACCATTGAACTCCAAATCCTACACAAAGTAGTGGTTCAATCTCTTTGCGAAGTGTTTAACTTTCATGTCTTTGAAAGTGAAGTCTACCTGTCACCTTTTATGTTTATATGATTCTGCACTACAGTTTCCGCCTCGTTATCTACCACACGATGCGACTAACTGTGCGACTCTTTGCTCGATCTTAACCGACAACTGATGACTCTATGTTTAATATATTTACGAGAACTCTATTGTTCGCAACGTCAACGGTGTGAGTTCTGAACGTGCCTCGCTCTAACTTACCTCGTTCAGATTCTGCTCGACCATGATGGTAGAGGGAGATGGGTGCGTTCCTATAGCTGCAAAACACGCGAAAATATTCGTAAGAATAGAATACTGAGGAAGCTATGCTTAACGCTGAATACTGAGGAAGCTATGCTTAACACTGATGTCTTGCGTTATCAGTCGTTGGAGTCGCCTCATTACGACAGCCGTAGCTATGCCTTGAACTTCGAATGCGAAGACGAATCTCTGTATCTTCGTACACAACTTCGTGTGCCCCAATTACGCATCGATCACTGATTTTCTTTCTGGGTTTCAATGTTTGGACACTGCTTTCCAAGGCCTTCAGTCATCAGCTTCCTTGTCGCCGAAACTATATGAAATTAACTTTTGTTGCAGCTGCGGTATGCAAATACTTATACTCTGTATCGTTTTTTTAATATAAAGGAAGTTCGGCAATAGCCTACTCTCCCGGACTTGAATTAAATTAAGAAACAAAGGTACAATAGAAGGGGACTAGTGCCCACGGGACCCCCCAAATCCCACAAAGCAGGGGAAGCTTGGCTGATTCCTAGGTTGCATTACAAAGAAGGTTGATCACCCTCTCGTCGCCCTCATGCGGGACCCACTTGGGTTTGAGCTTGTTGTTGATCAAAAGGAGGACTTGATGGTGCCTGAAGGGGGGGGATTTCTTACTGTTGACAATCCTTTTGCCAAGGAGGAGTAGAGATTTTTCAATCGACCACTCCCTGGCGGAGTCGCCGAAGTTGCGAGCACACCGCTCTCGCCAAATTTTCCACAGGACTTCCCCTCTGATTGCGTTCCAGAGAGCCGCAGAGCACCCAATCGCTTCACCCAAAAGGACTTGTTTCCAACTAAGCTGTTTCTGAACTCTGATTTTCAGTCCAACCATCTGCCAGATTCTGTAGGAGTTGGGGCAAGTAAGGAAGATGTGTGGGACATCTTCGATTGCGCGGTGGCAGCGTTTGCACCACGGAGGGATCCCACAAATTTTGCTTGCCTTATGGTTAGTCCAAATTCCTCGATGAAGAATTTGCCATAAGAGGACCGACTTCTTAATCTCTATGAGTGGGTGCCAGATACCCATGAATTTCATGTCCCACCGAAGCCGCGTCCAAGACAGGCACCACTTCTTGTTGAGGCTGATCTGGAGGTCCGTCGTTTCATTGATGTTCGGGATTTTGAGTAGGCTGTTTCCATTGTGCCATTTGAGACCACGCGCATTCGGAGCGTCATGTCCCATGAGAAGGCGAGTTTTGTGACGATCCCAAGCGAGGCATCTGCTTTGCAAGGTGTTCCATTCTTCGTAGGAGATGTTTATGCGAGGGTCGATATCCTCGTAGTTGATCCATCTGTTGGTGTCATGTTTCCAGAGGTGTTTCCATTTTTTGAATCCTTTGTTCCATAGCTTCTTGGCATTTTGAATGTTCCACGGCTCCACACTCCGGATGCCATGAATCGGAAACCAGATAGAGTCGTTTTGTCTGATTCCGGCCGCCCACTTCCAGTCCTCACTAATTCTTGTGAAGCTTTTGACTGTATTCCAGCCCTTCCAAAGAGAGCATACGAGATTGGAGCCTTTCGGGAAGACAGGTATCGGGGAGAATAACAGGGTCATGATGTCAAGGTTCTTCCAGTTCGGGGATCCCGTGAGGGCCAACTCATTTTTGTTTCTGAAGATCAGCTTGGCCCACGAGGCCTCCCTATTGCACCAAGCTTTAATCATCCATTTGGCCGCCAGTTTGTTAGCCATGCACTCAATGTCCAGGATGCCAAGCCCCCCGCTATCTCTAGGGCTGGTGCAGATGGCCCATTTGATTTTAGGCACCCCCCTTCTGTTATGATCACCCGTCCAAAGAAAGTTTCTGCAGATGCTATTCAGTTTGGACAGGCCTTGCTCATTCGGTCTCCAGCAAGAAAGGAAATAGATGGTAGACGAGAGGAGGAACGTGTTGATAACCATCGCCCGTCCAGCGAGATTGATTTGCATGCCTCTCCAGTAATTGAGCTTGTTTTTAAGTTTGGCCAGCACCCAGTTCCATCGCTGCTCCATAGAGACGCCAAACCCCAAGGGGATTCCGAGCAGCCGAAAGATTTGACCCTGCGGAATGGATTGACAGCCATGATCAATGAGAAAGCCAGGTTGATGTCCCACAATGGCCCTAAAGGCGGTCTTATTGTGGTTGATTTTGGATCCAGAGGCCTCACAAAAGGTATCAAGACACCTCCAGAAAGTCTCCAGGCTGGTATTATCATTGTGAACGAACGCGTTCATATCGTCGGCAAAGAGTCTCATGATGATTTGACTGTGGTCGTGAGGTAGCTGGAGGCCTTTGATATTGCCAGCCTTCACCTGCTGGATCGAAATACAAATCACATAAAAAGCCTCAAGACATTAAAATCCATATAATATTCCAATATTCCATAAAATAGAACAGCATAATCCATCTCCTGATCAACTAATAATCTCCTAGCCGAAATGCAAACAATGAGTACCAAAAACATTGGAGAGGTAAAGTAAGAGGCTCTTATAGGAAAGGTATACAATTGAGAGGATTAGATATGACTCTTTAATTGAAAGGAAATTTGCTTATCCGAGAAAAGTTATTGATCAATCCACATGCTTTCAAGAAGCAAATACATACATGGAAAGGCAAGAGACTATGTAGAAACAGATTAGAGCTTTGGAGCCCCATCGATTTCACTTTTACAAAAGGAGTTTTGGTATCACAATCTGCTTTCGTTGATAGCTTGAATGAATGGAAAGTAGAGTAGTGAAGAGCCCCTAGTAGAAATGAAAAAGCTAAAAGCGCAAAAGACGAGACTAGTTTTAGAAGAGATTGACCTTGTCAGAGCAAGCATGACCCTTGCGATTGTCAACGTTTTTTGTCGTGAACATCTAAAAGTCAAGGATTCATTGAAGGGAGATAAATCAACATCTCATCATGTAATAATGAGGAGTGTTTCAAACCAGTTTACTAGTGGGGATTTGAATGTCTACAAGAAAGAACTTTTCAGATCCAATTTCTACAACTAGTTCAATAGTGAGGATTTGAATGTCTACAGCAAAGTTCTTTGCAGATCTAATTTCTTTTGCTATGAATTTCTCAAAATCATATTGTTTAGAGAGCTAGAGTAGATATTATATGCATAAGATAAATGTTTATGAGACCGTTCTTTGTGGTTATTCTACACGTCTTAATAATTTCAATGTAATTCAATAAATATGTAAAGATTACTGGACTTTTCCTTCACATCTTAGAATATATAAGATAGATTTGGACACAATGAAACGTTAATGAAGTGAAGACTACCTTTCTCCACTTTTTTTTGTTTTTTTTTTCTACAAATTGAACACTTAATGTAACCACTTATGTTTTTGCGAAGTGAAGAAAACCTATCATCACTTATGTTTTTATGATTCTACGCGTCTTTCCCCCTCGTTATCTTAATTGCTCTTTGCTCTTTGCTCAATCTTAAGGTCTTAGGAACTTTGGTGATCATGTGGGAAACCCTAAAGCTCTACATCAATCCAAGATAGGAAGATCCAATTGAACCTTTAGCTCAATAATCTAAGAAAAAACCTAGTTGCAATGTCAAAGATTGTGAATGATGCTTTCAGATACATATTTTTTCACATAAATGATACTAAACTAGTTGCATACACATTAAATGGACTTAGGGATTATGACATGTGTAAGTCTTTCAACACATTTTCTTATGTCAAAGGAAGTCTCCCTCATTTTGAGAAATTAGTGGCTTTGATGGTCACTAAGGAGATGAAGGTTGAAGGCTCAAGGGTAGAAATCAAGTCTATCACACACAAAGGCTAGGAAGAGGATCAAATGGAGACTTTGGTCATGCATAAGGGAGCAACTCTTCTTCATGATGTGAAAAAAGCAATTACAAAGGAAGAGGAGGGAGGTACAGTCAAGCTAGATGGAAGAACAACTCAAATGGATGGTAGATATGTGGCAAGCATGGCCATTAAAACAAGGGATTGTTATCAAAGAGATGAAACAGACTCATCATATAGAGAGCAAGGTAATTATGCTTCTACTAACAATGAAAGTAGGTTAGACATGGTGCCAATGAGTTACTAGACGACAAGATGATCAGACCTATGGTATATTGATAACAGATGTAGGAATCACATGAGCTCCAATAAGCACTTCAAACAAGCGGCATGTGGAGAAAGAAGATACTCCTCATGCGATTATAGAGATCGGTGATATTATGTTTGATGGTTCTCATAAGACTATGCTTAATGGATGTTCTCTATGTTTCCACACTACATAGAGTCTTCTTTCTATAGGTAAATGGTTCAAAAAGGATTGCAAATGAGATTCAATGGGAAAAAAGGCTTTGTGGTAAACCGTAAGGACGATTAAATATTGGTGGCCAAAGGAAAGAAGGAGGGAAGACTATTCACATTGGATGTGGGGCAAAAATTCAAGCATACATACGAACTCACATATGGAACCAAGAAGGTAGTACAATTCGATCTTTCACATATGATCTATGAAGATATCAATGCTCAACGTTTTTGAACTACATGGAGAACAAGATAATAGTTTTTGCAATACCAAAACTTCACAATTAGAATCTTAGGAATTTATGTGAAGCTTGCCAATCGGGCAAGCAAAATTAGATTGCAATTTAAGAAGACTAACTATGTGAGTTATCATCCACTTGATTTAGTTCACACACATGTTTGGGGACCAAAGAAACAGAACTCAAGTTGAGGTAATCGATACTTTGCAACCTTCATTGATGATCGCACAAGGATGACTTGGCTTTTTTGCATGAAGCATAAATTGGATCTCTTTTATTATTTGAAGAAGTTGAAAGCCCTTATCAGAGAAGGAATGTGATAGTTACATCAAATTTTTAAGGTTATATGGCGGGGGCAATACTTCTCCCATGATTTTTTTGATTTCTTCTCCTAAAGTTTAATACGAAATGAGCTTAGAAGCAAACTGACGATACATGAGAAAGATGTATACTCAAAGGTTATGAAGGTGATCTTAAGGGGGAGACTTGGATCGCAAACAATGAATACCGAAATCAATGGAGAGGTAAAGTAAGAGGCTCGTATAGGGTAAGGTATATAGTTAAGAGGATTAGATATGACTCTTTCATTGCAAGGAACTTTGCATATATGAGAATATGAGAAGAGTTATTGATAAATCCACATGATTTGAAGAAGCAAATACATACATGAAAGGGAAAGAGACTATGTAGAAGGAGATTAAAACCTTGGAGCCCCATCGATTTCGCTTTTACACGTAAGGATTACACGTCTTAGAATATATAAGATAGATTTGGACGCAACGAAACGTTAATGAAGTGAAGACTAGCTCTCACCACTTATGTTTATGCGACTCTTTGCTCGATCTTAACCGACAACTACCGACTGGTTTAAAATTTATGTTTAATATATTTACGACTGGTTCGCAATGTCAACGGTGTGAGTTCTGAACGCGCCTCGCTCGACCACTCTTTGGGGAAGTCGCCAAAATTATAAGCACATCTTTCCCACCAGATCTTCCATAGGACCTCCCCTCTGATGGTGTTCGGTAGAGTCACGGAGCAGCCGATCACTTCTCCTTGTTTCCAACTAATGTCTTTCTGAAGTTTAATTTTCTTTTCGACAATCTGCTAGAGCCTGTTGGGCTTGGGATAAGTAAAGAAGATGTGAGAAACATCTTCAATGGATCGGTATCAACACTTGCAGTAGGGAGCCACCCCACATATTTTTCTAGCTTTTAGGTTGGTCCAGATCCCACGATGAAGAATTTTCCATAAGAAGAAAGACTTTTTGATTTCTATGAGAGGGTGCCAAATAGCCATGAACTTCATGCCCTACCACAACCACGTCCATGAGAGGCACCACTTCTTGTTGAGGTTAACTTGATAATCAATGGTTTCTCTGTACTCCATATCCAAAAAATTCTTCACAAAAGGATCACATTTTTCAAGTTTAGAAAACATCCATTATCCTTAGTTAGGATTCACGCCAAAAAATATAAATCCTCGTTACATTTTGCATGCCATGTTCTCGAATCTCCAGTTATGTGTTCGGGATGTTTGATAAAATGCAATAGATGTTTGATAAGATGCAATAGATTGTGCTATAGATGTTTGATAAAATGCAAAGCCGGTATATTTCAAGGCATGCACTTGTTTCCATGTGTCTTAATGTTTGATAAAATGCAAAGCCGGTATATTTCAAGGCATGCAATTGTTTCCATGTGTCTCGCTTTTTCCTCTCTGTGTCGTGTTTTGTTTCATATATTTGAAGTTCATTTTTTGGATTTGTATCTCTCCGTTTGTTGTTATATTTAAAGCTCTTTTTTTTTTCTTTGTAAAAACAAAATCCGGAGTTTTTTAGTAAGAACCGACATGTCTTATAAACTATAAAGAAAAAATAATTAGTACAAAAATTTTATAATTATAATGGACTTCATAATTGTTGAAATGAAAGATGCTACTCCTACTGTACAATTCATCACAACATAAATTAACTATGGAGGAAGGAACCAAAGATATGAAAACATGATGAATAGATTAAAATGGAAAGAACTTACAAATGATGCTCTATGAGCAGGGTGACTCCATGAGGAGTGGGAGCACACTCTTGGCAATGAGTTAGAGTGGAATGTCTTGTGTGGAGTGGAGGGAGGCCTTGCTTATATGGAGTTTGGGAGAATTCCCTCGCATGTGGGATAAGTGAGCTTGCATGAGAATGAAACTAGCTTTGGACAAAAGGGTGGAGCATGGACCTCTCAACACCCCCCCTCCATGTGATGACCCTTTTGTTTTTAATATGGGAGACTAGTGACATATGGGATCACTTAGTCCATTTGGTTTTTAGGATTCAAGGACATATGGGATCCTTGGACATAACTTGGACATATGGGATCCAAGTTGGGGACATATGGCATCCCTTGGGTCTTGGGGCAAATGGGATCCCAAGACATTTTACTTGGACATTTGGGATCCAAGTGGTTTTTAATGGGATGTAGGGACATATGGGATCCCTAGTCATGTACAAGGGTTTACATCATGGGGTAGGTAGTGCTTATGGAACCATTTGCCATCTCTTTTTGCTTTGTGTTCTTTGTTGATTTCTTTTGGATGGGATCTTTGGTAGGATCATGTTGATGAAGTTTTTGAGTTTTAAGCTTTGTAGCCTTTTGATGTGTAGAGCTTGATCCTCCTTGCCATATGCTTGAGAAAACTATGTAAGTGCAAGCCATAAGAAAGGTTCTGCGCGTTCTTAACCCACAATTGCCGACTGGTTGAAAATTTATGTTTAATATATTTATGAGAACTCCATTGTTCCCAACGGTGTGAGTTCTGAACGTGCCTCGCTTGAACCTACCTCGTTCAGATTCTGCTCGACCATGATGATAGAATACTGAAAGAATACTGAGGAAGCTATCAGTCACTGGAGTCGCCTTATTACGATAGTCGTAGTTATGCCTTGAACTTTGAAAACGAAGACGAATCTCTGTATCTTCGTGCAAAGCTTCTTGTGCCCCAATTACCCATCGACCACTGATTTTCTTTCTGGGTTTCAATGGTAGGATACTGCTTTCTTGTCGTGAGGAAGTTTGTAAACGTCGCCAAAAATATAAGAAATCAACTTTTGTTGCAGCTGCGGTATGCAAATAGTTATATTCTGTATCGTTTTACTGAAGGTGGTGCATATGTTTTATTGTCAGACAGAGTGAATTATAGAGAGAAATTGTGGTTTTATAGAGACATAGTGGACTGTCTCGAGAGGAGAAGGGTCCAAAGACACTCAGCGTTATGGCTTTTCGTTTGAAGAAGAAAATGGTACTTTATTATTATTTTTATTTTTTAAAATAAAAGAAGTTCAGTCTTGGCCTAGTCTCTCATATTTGTATTGAATAAAAGAAAAGTACAAGTGAAAGGGACAAGTGCCCACGGGATCCTCCGAATCCCACAAAGCAGGGGTATCTTTTACAGAGTTTAGATGGCATTACAAAGAAAGTTAATCACACTCTCATCACCCTCATGCGGGGCTCATTTGAGCTTAAACTTGTTGTTGATCAAAAGGAGCATTTAATGATGCCTGAAGGGCGAGGAGGGGGGGAGGGGAGGGGATTTCTTATAGTTAGAGATTCTTTCACCGAGGAGGAGTAGCGATTTCTCAATCAACTAGTCACCAAATTTATAAACACATCTTTCCCGCGAGATCTTCCATAGGACCTCTCCTCTGATGGTGTTCCATAGAGTCGCGGAGCAGCTGATCGCTTCTCCTAGCAGATCTTATTTCCAACTAATGTGTTTCTAAAGTTTAATTTTCTTTCCGACAATCTACTAGAGCTTGTTGGAGTTGGGACAAGTAAAGAAGATCTGAGAAACATCTTCAATGGACCGGTAGCAACACTTGCACCAGGGAGGCACCCACAAATTTTGCTAGCCTTTAGGTTGATCTAGATCTCACGATAAAGAATTTGCCATAAGAGGAAACACTTTTTGATTTCTATGAGAGGGTGCGAGATAGCCATGAACTTCATGTCCCACTACAGCCCTGTCCTCTATAGGCACCACCTGTTGTTTAGGTTAACCTCATAATCAATGGTTTCTTTGATGTTCGGGATTTTTGTTATTCAATTAGCATTGTGCCATTTGAGGCCAAGCAGGCTCCGTGTGTCATGCCCCATGAGAATACAAACTTTAGAGTAGTCCTAGGCAAGACGTCTTCTTTGCAAAGTATTTCATTCTTCATAGGTAATGTTGATACTAGGGTCAATATCCTCAAAGTTCATCCACTAGTTGGTATCTTGTTTCTAGAAATGTTTCCATTTCTTGAAGCCTTTGTTCCATAGCCTCTTGGCATTTCGAATGTTCCAAGATTCCACGATCCGGATGTTACAACTTATGTGTTCCTCGAGTAGCTTTGATGTGAACATGTTCGCTATACATGGGCACTTTTTACTCTAGTGCTAGCTAGAGGTTTTTCCCCATGTTACCACATAATTGATACTCTCATATGTGGTGGTGCTTTGTACTTAGGGATATTATTCAGCTCTTACTTTAGTTCAGTTCATGATCAATAGAGAGCTCTATTCCAACCATCGCCTTCTCCGTGTGTCTTGCTGCGTTTGTGCTCCTTGTGTATGCTTCTCGTGTGTCTCTCGCACTTCTACACACACCCAACAGTGGTATCAGAGCAAGTTTAGCTCCTTCTCAAGTTTTGGTTTTTTGCGTCGCGGCACGCGTGCACTTTTAACAGTGCAAATTGACTTCGAAGCATAGAACTGTGAATTTCAGTAGCCATGAAACATTTCCACCAGCTGCACTGGGGTTTTACCCTCATTTCAAAGCCATTCGTGCAGTGAGAATTGCCATCAGAGTAATAGTTTGTGAGCTAAAATTTCAGCATTCATTTCAGCTTTCGTCGAAGTGAAGATTTTGCCACATTCTTGTTCCTTAGTGAAATGGCGGGTAGCAATGACTTGTTTGGCATGCTTCAAGCTGAAGATAAGCTTGATGGGACCAACTATCCGATGTGGTCTTACATGATGAAGCTTGTTCTTGTTGCTAAACAACTTTGCAACATAGTGGCATATGTAGATCCAAGATCTGTAGGTGCTTCTACTTCACAGTCTACTATCACAGATGGAGCTTCTTCTTATAGTACAGTGGTTTTTCCTTCTCCACCTACATAGGAGAAGCTTAGATGGGATGGAAAAGATGCTCAAGATCAGGCTTTGATTGCACTTTCAGTGAGACGTCATATAGTTCCACACATTCGTTCATGTTCTACATCGAGACACGCATGGGACACTCTTGCTTCTTTGTATGCTGTGTATATGGCTGAAAATGAGTCAGTGGATGTGTATGTGACACGCATCAAGGACTTGAAAGAGGAATTGGCAAACATAGATGAGGTCATTCCGGATGCATCACTCATTTCTACATTGTTGAAAGGATTATTGGAATCTTTTCAAAGCTTTGCTACTACACTCCGTTTGGTTGCAAAAGGAAATCCTAATATGTATGCATTTGATGAGGTTGTGTCTCTTCTTTTGCAAGAAGAGCAATCTAGAGTGAATAGGAGTGGTTTGATCGAGAGAACGTAAGCACTTGCTATCTCACAACAGGGAAAAAGTAAGTATGGTTCAGCTTTGGGTTTATCAAAACCAAAGCCTCAAGCTTCCTCTTTCTTTCATTCCTCTAATGATGGTGATTTGCAAAAGAAGAAGAGATGCAAGTATTGCTGGAAGGCTGGTCATACTATTGATGAGTGTAGAAAGCTTGCTAAACACAATGAAAAGAAGAAGGAATCCAACATGTCTATTGCTGAAAATTTAGCAAATATAAAGAATGATGAAGCTAATATGGCTCAAGATTTTTGGGCATGTGTTGTTACATGTCATTATGATGCTTCTTTGCATTCTAAATGGATGGTTATGAGTGAGGCTGATTCGGATTGGTTCTTTGATAGTGGTGCTTCAAAGCACATAACATCATGCAAAAGATTTTTTGCCTCTTTGAAAGACGAACCCAAAGGAGGACATGTGGTGTGTGCAAACAATGCCTCTTATCCTATCACTGGAGTAGGAGAAATTGAGCTTACGGCTACAAATGGAGGTCTGATTCTCTTGCAAAATGCATTGTATGTGCCCGATATAAAGAAGAACTTGATTTCAGTTCCATTGATTGCCAAAGTTGGACTTCATGTACACTTTGTTGATGATAAGTGTATGGTTCATGATTTAAGCAATGGCGATGTTATCTTGATGTCCGGTACATTATGTAATGGTTTGTATTGCATGGATACATACAAGAGGGCTAACTCGAATGCCTTGGTTGCTCATACTTCTTCCATGGCTGAAATGGAGCTTTGGCACGCTCATTTTGGTCACTTGAACTTCAATACTTTGCTTTACTTGCAAAAGAAGGACATGGTTATTGGTTTTCCTACACTTGAGTCCATTGAAAAGCATGCATGTGAAGGTTTATTCTTGGAAAAATGCATCGTGCTTCTTTTCCAAACGATAGTCATACACATACTACAAGAAAATTGCAGCTTGTTCATAGTGATGTATGTGGTCCCGTCAAGACTCCATCTTTTGGGAAGCATGTATATTTTGTTACCTTCATTGATGATGCTACTCCCCATACATGGGTGTATCCTATGAAAGCAAATAATGAGGTATTTTCTTGCTTCAAAGCATTTTTAGCTATGGCTGAAAACTTTTCTTCATAAAAGCTTTTGACTCTATGCACGGATCGTGGTGGTGAATACATGTCACATGAGTTTAATGCTTTTCTTCATGAAAGAGGTATTTCACACCAATGTACGGTGTCATATACACCTCAACAAAATGGTGTTGCGGAGTGTAAAAATAGAACTCTTCTTGAAATGGCACGATGTATGGTTAAAGGAAAGCATCTTCCTCATATGTTTTGGATGGAAGCGGTCATGTGTGCAAATTATGTGTGGAATCACTGCCCTAAAAAAGCATTGAGAGTCATCACTCCTTATGAGGCTTGGAATGGTCATAATCCTATGGTTAGTCATATGCGTGTGTTTGGTTGTTTGGCATATGCTCTTGTGCCATCACAACAACGTCACATACTTGATGACAAGGCAAAAAAATGTATATTTGTTGGTTATAGTGCTAAAAGTAAGGGATATCCGTTGTACCATCCATTGACAAACACAATTATTGTGAGTTGAGATATGGTATTTGCTGAAAATTCAGATTTTCCTCTACTTGACTGCAACAAGAAGCTAATAGTTAGCTCACAAGATGTGTTCGATACACTCATGCCTTTGTTCCAAAATGGTGCGCTTGACTATGCCCATCTAGATCAGCCAACTAAGGTTCAAAGGGCTTAAAAATTCCAACCAAATAGGGCTGAAAATGCAAACAATTTCCAGCCAAACATGGCTGAAAAGATTCAGCCAAAAATTATCAAACCTGTTGGAGATTTCCAGCCACATATGGTTGAGCATTTGCATCAAAATATGGCTGAAAATGAGCATGAAAATCAGCCCACGCATGATGTACATATTGGAGATGTTTTACATGATGAATGCATGTCTATCAGAGTGCAGAATCTATGCCAAAGTGGCTGAAACAAACTTTGGAGGACAGCAAATTGAGTGCACCTTTACTTAGTAGAACAAGATCAAGCTCTCACCATGCATGAAGTAATTTTGTGGATTATTCTCTTATTGCTACAGCATGTAATGAAGAGCCACTTCCTTTTGAAGATGCATGTGATGATCCACAATGGATGAGTGCTATGCAATCAGAAATGGATTCCATACATAGGAATGGTAGTTGGGAGTTATGTGAATTGCCAAAAGGAAAGAATTTCATTGCTACAAAGTGGGTTTATAAGATTAAAAGAAAATCTGATGGTATCATTGATCGCTACAAATCTAGATTGGTTGCTAAAGGATATGCACAACAATATGGGATTGACTATGAGGAAAGTTTTGCACCTACTTCATGCATGACTACTATTCATACCGTGGTTGCATTGGCTGCCCATCAAGGTTGGAAAGTGCATCAATTGAACATAAAAACAGCCTTCTTGAATGGAGATTTGCAAGAAGAGGTTTATGTGAAGCAACCTCCTAGATTTGCTATGAAAGCAAAAGAGCATATGGTTTGTCCCTTGCATAAAGCCTTGTATGGTTTCAAGCAAGCTCCACGTGCATAGTATGATAAAATCCATAAGCAGTTCATTGCTCTTGGCTTCACATGTAGTCTGATTGAAAGCACACTGTATGTACGCAAAAATGGGGCTGATCTTATAGTGCTTCTTCTTTATGTCGATGTGATACTCTTGACTAGGTCATGTGATGCGAAACTTAATATTCTTATGGCTGATTTGCAACATACTTTTGATGTCACTTAGCTTGGTCTTTTGAGCTACTATATTGGCATTCAGTTTGTATCCGTTGAGGGGGAAAATTGTTATGCATCAAGCAAATTATCTTGAAAAACTACTTCAGCGTTTTGACTTTGAGGATTGCAAGCCAGTTTCCACACCATTTGAGACAGGATTCAGTTTCTCAGTTGAGGATTCTAGTGATGCATTTGACACTTCTCTTTATCAGCAAGTTGTGGGATGTCTTATATATGCATGCAACACAAGGCCGGATAAACAATATGCAGTTTCCCAATTGAGTGGATTCATGCATAGCCCTGGCACTAAGCATTGGCAAGTGATGAAACATGTGTTTAGATATCTTTGAGGCACTTTGAGCTTAGGTCTCTTTTATGGAAGAGATATTCGGCCATGCTTGCATGCTTTAACAGATAGTGATTGGGCTGGTTGTTATGATACTCGTGTGTCCACTAGTGGTAATTACTTTTTATTTGGAGACTCATGCATATCTTGGTTGAGTAAGAAGCAACCTACAGTGGAGACATCGAGTTGTGAAGCTGAGTACAAGGCAGTTTTCACAGCTACAGTAGAGTATATATGGTTGAGACGCCTATTGATGGATCTTTGCATGGAGATTGACGCTGCTACGCATATTCTCACTGATATTTAGAGTGCTTTGGCCGTTCCATGAAACCCAATGTTTCATGCACGGACCAAACATATTGAGGTGCATTACCACTATGTGAGAGAGCACCTTCATGCAGGAGATATTGATTTGGTATATGTGCCTACACAAGATAATGTGGCAGACATATTCACCAAAGCTCTTCCACGGGAAAAGTTTGAAGCTTTTCGCAAAGCTTTAGGCTTATTACCTTATGGAGGCTGATCTGTGACTCCCTATATGTGTTCATATCATTCGCTCGAAGGGAGTTTGTTACACTTATGTGTTCCTCGAGTAGCTTTGATGTGAATGTTTTTCCTATACATAGGAACTTTTTAATCTACTGCTCGCTAGAGGTTTTTTCCCCATGTTACCACATACTTGATGCTCTCATATGTGGTGGTACTTTGCACTTAGGGATATTATTCAGGTATTACTTTAGTTCAGTTCATGATCAATAGAGAGAGTTATTCCAGCCATTGTCTTCTCCGTGTGTCTTGCTGCATTTGTGCTTCTTGTGTGTGCTTCTAGTTTGTCTCTCACACTTCTACACACACCCAACACCGGATGCCATGGATCGGAAACCAAATAGACTCGTTTTGTATGATACCGGCTCAACAGGGTTTGTCTATCATTCCAAAGTGTTTCCTGCATAGTGTGAATTTTTTAGTTGCAAGAGGTTTTGTAAGTATGTTAGCCCACATAATGTGAGTTGAGGTATACACGAGTTGTACTTTCTTTTGTTTCACTAAGACTCGTATGAAGTGAAATTTGAGATCCACATGTTTGGTTTTCTGAGAGTGTTTGGGATTGCTCGAAAGGTGAATGCAAGAGAGATTGTCGCAGAAGATCTTCAATTGAAGGGGAGTTGTCGGGAGCATTTCTTTTAGAACAGATTGTAGCCACATGACTTCTTTAGCTGCAAGGGCTAGAGCTACAAACTCCACTTCAGTAGAGGATAGTGCCACAGAGGTTTGCTTCTTTGAGAATCAGGAGATAGTAGCATCTGCAAATAGAAATGACTCCACTTCTAGTAGATCTTCATGAAGTGATCCCCCCCCCCCCAAATCAGAGTTAGAGCATCCTTGAAGGGAATAGATCTGATTTGGAGTAGAGGAACGATGATAAGTCAAACTGAAAGTTTTAGTAGCTTGTTAGTATGGAATGTGCCATTTTAGGGAGGACCAATGATGGATGCTAGGGGAATGCATAAACTGAGAGAGGTAGTTGATGGCAAAACATAGGTCTGGTCTAGTACAAGACACTAAATACTGAAATTTACCAAGTAATGAACGGAGATGATCAAGCATGGGGGGTCAAAATAATTCAGTAGTGAGGCTCGTCTCGGCATCAGAAAAAGTTTGATGAAGCTTAATATTTAGCGGTGTGGGCATATGTTTCACAGCTTGAAAACCAAACTCTAAAAGCATGTCTCGAGCATAGCATGTTTGATGTAAAAAGAGGATGCCTTGGTCACGATTACATATAATATGCATGCCTAAAACCATAGAAATGGGGCCCAAATCAGTCACTTTAAACACATAACATAATTTAGCCTTGGTCTAGTCAATATCTTCGCGAGTGGAGCCAAAGAGAGCAATATCATCAACATAAAGTGCAACTAGCAATAGGCCAGATGAGCTGTATCGTATATAGGTATTGGCTTCTGATTTGAGGCGAGCAAAGCTTTGACCAAGCATAAAGTGATTGAATTTATGAAACCATAGGTGAGGAGATTGCTTTAGCCCGTATAAGGATCAATGGAGTCGACACAGATGGTTTGGAAATTCTGAGCATACGAAATGCTCATGTTGGACCATATAAATCTCGTCAAGAATGTCCCCATGGAGAAAGGCAGTCTGTATATCAAGGTGATCAATATATAGGTGATACTTGATGGTTATGGCAAAGATTAACTGCAACGAGGAAAGGCGTATAAGAGGTGAGAAAGTCTGAATAATCAAAACCAAGAATCCTAGTGTAGCCTCGAGCAACAAGGCAAGCCTTGTATCAGGAAACTGATCCCTTAGGGTTAATCTCCCGATGAAGCAACCATCCACAAGTAATCGACTTCTAGTAAGGTGGGGGTGGAACCAATGTCCAAGTGCAATTTTTCATGAGGGAAGTCTGCTCATCAATAAGTGCTTGTTGCCAAGTAGCAGCACCAGGACCCGCAAAGTGCTTCAACAACGGATGTGGGGCCTACAAGTAATTGAGGAATATCTGCGGTATGGAAGCACTCAAGCTCAAAAGCAGAATGTGGAGTGTAGAAATCTCCAAAGTCAGCCTCACATGCATATAGGTCACTAAGAGGTTGCCACTTAAGTGACGTTGGTTCAGGATCAAAATGTTAACTAGCATCGGTATCAGTAGATGATGGTTTAAAAGGGACAATAGCTGCACACTCTGTGTGCTTACCAACACGTCCCCAATGGAGCGAAGTGATATCTGATGGATCAAACAAGTAATCGGTGGAGAAACTCAGAGATCACCTATGACTAGAAGGGCCTGAGGGCTGGGGTTATAGGTTCAGGCGGTCAAGTAGATGGCGTGTTTACCGCAGGAGGTGAAATCGGAGCATGGGAATTTGTGAGATCGAGATGAAGGGTAGAAGTTCCAGTCTCCATAACAAGCAAGAGGAGCATGGATGGTGGAACAGGAGTAACATAGGGAACATGAGGAATAGAGTTTGTGTCAATATACAAATCGGTTGGACTCAATAAGGCACCTTCATCAAAGACTATTATATGAGCAAACAAAAATTTCTTTGTTGCACGATTATAGAGGCAATACCCCTTGATGCCAAAAGGTTCCCTGTAGCCTACAAAAAGTGCGGGAACACAATAATCTGACAATTTGGAGCGAGTCACAATAGCAACATACGCGTAGGTTGGGGAATCAAAAACATGCAAATGTTTGTAATCTGGAGGGGATCTCGTCCAGGCTGTGTATGGAATACCATTTATTGGCTTACTAAATGTTCTATTGATCAAATGGCACAATGTCATAATAGCGTCTTCCTAGAAATGATCCGGTAGGGAGGTAGTTTGAAGTAAGCTACGATTCATGTCTAAAAGTGTTCTATTGCAGCGTTCGAATAGTCGGTTCTATTGTGGGGTATGAGGTATAGTCACGTGGTGACTGATGCCTTTAGTATGTAGGAAGTCCTTAAATACATGTGATGTATACTCCCCACCATTGTCGGTTTGTAAAGCTTTGATAGAGGTGCCGTGAAAATTTTCGACATTAGCTTGGAATTGTTGAAACATTGACAGTACAGACATTGTATCTTTATGTTTCAAATAAAAATACCATCATAAAACGGGTCCACATAAATCTGAGTGAATGAGTGCTAACGAAGTTGAAGTTGTTGTGGTACTATGTGGAAAACTATGACTTCGTAGAGAGTTATGTTTTCATGTCTTGCAAGATGAAAATAGGAAGCTAGGGTAGATTGAGCAATATGCCTCATAGAGTGTTTGTTGACATGACCTAATCGATAATGCCAAAGTAACATAGTAGAATTATGCGTTAGTGAATCTTCACTCAGAAGAACAGTATGGGAACGATCGAATTGACCCAAAAGGTAGAGATTCCCAATTTTTGGCAGTGAATGTTTTTCTTAGTTCCGGCTGGAAGTTTATGTGTAATGATACATGCAAACTCTTTGAATAGAAGCGATGTATGACTTGATGTTAGTTTAAATATAGATATTAGATTTGATGACACATGAGGAACATATAAAACGTCATGAATTAGGATGCGTTCACCATCTGCAAGTTCAATGGGGGTTGAACGAGAGCCAATGGCGTGTTGGATAGAATTATTTTCAAAGCGTACTTCTAAAGGCTTAGATAAAGGTTTGTAATTAGTCAAGAGATGTTTGGAACCTGTCAAATGACATGTTGTGCCAGAATCAAGAATCCAAGCAATTGTGGCCATGAAAACAATAATAGAGTCATTATCACTAGGTTGACACTCATAATGGGATGCACAATTTATATGCATAACGATAACCTCATGAAGGAGGAGTATGAGACCAATGACGGTGATAATTTCTATAAGAGCCATAAGCGTGAGAGGGTCTGGGAGTAGGAAAACGTCGGGACTTTGATGTATCATGATGCGATTTTAATTTGGAGTTGCTCTGATAGTATCAAAGCCTAGGGGATGGAGATCGTGAGGAACAAGAACGTGCATACATCATGTGCCCTTCATTGTGCATCACAATTACACATTCTGATGATGATGTAGAGGAACAACCAAGATTTTGGGATGCTCTTCGTAGCGTTTTTTTTTTTTTTTTTTTTTATATATAAAGGAAGTTCGGCCTTAGCCTAATCTCCCGGACTTTAATTATATTAAAGAGAAAAAGTTACAAGTGAACGGGACTAGTGCCCATGGGACCCCCCGAATCCCACAACGCAGGGGAGGAGTCAAGCAAGCTACAAGGCATTACAAATGAGGTGGATAACATTACCATCGCCCTCATGAGGGACCCATTTGGGTTTCAACTTGTTGTTTTCCAGGAGATAAATACAGTGATGTCTAAACGGTGGTGAACTCTTGGCTTGGGAGATTCTTTTACCAAGGAGAAACAAGGATTTCTCGATCGACCATTCCTTAGGAGTTTGGTCGAAATTGACGGCACAGCGCTCTCTCCAAATCTTCCAGAGAGCCTCGCCTCTGATGGCATTCCATAGCCTCGAAGAGCAACCAATCGCCTCACCCAACATCACTTGTTGCCAGTTGATTTGACTCGTACTTCTCAGAACTCGGGACACGTGATGCCAGACAACACGGGACTTGGGGCAGTCAAAGAACAGGTGGGCTAAATCTTCGATGCACCGATGACAACGCTTGCACCAAGGCGGCACACCACAGATTTTGTTAGCCCTTGCATTGGTCCAAATGCCTTTATGTAAGACCTGCCACATGAGAACGGACTTTTTGACCTCAATTAGGGGGTGCCAGAGAGACATGAATTTTAGCTCCCACCAAAGTTTGGTCCAAGCAAGGCACCATCTCTTGTTAAGGGTGTGGTGAACATCCACTTCCCCTTTGAAGTTCGGGATTCTGGACAGATTCCTACCATTGCTCCATTTGAGGCCCTCCGAGCAAGGAGGATCCTGACCGCAGAGAAGGCGGGTAGTAGAGCGGTCCCAGGCTAAACACCTGCTTTGAAGAAGAGTCCATTCCTCAAAGGTAATGCTAAGTCTCGGATCCAAATCTTCGAACCTAATCCACTGGTGGGTCTCTTGTTTCCAGAGCTGTTTCCACTGTTTGAACCCCTTGTTCCATAACCGCCTTGCAGTTTGGAGGTTCCAAGAATCCACTCCCCGAATGCCACTGATCGGGAACCAGATAGAGTCATTTTGTCTTATGCCAGCTGCCCACTTCCAATCATCGCTGATTCTGATGAACTGTTTGGCCTTGTTCCAATTCTTCCATAAGGAACACACGAGGCTAGAGCCTTTAGGGCAGACCGGTTGGGGGGAGAACAAAAGAGTGAGAATCCCTATGTCCTTCCAACCAGGGAGGCCGACAAAGGTAAAGTCTTCCGTGTTTCTGAAGATCAATTTAGCCCAAGAGGACTCCCTATTGCTCCAGGCCTTGATAAGCCATTTAGCCGCCAGTTTGTCAGCTAAACCAGCAATATCCAAAATACCCAAGCCCCCTGAGTCTTTAGGGCTAATGCAAGTTTCCCATTTGATTTTGGGAACCCCTCTTCTGTTTGGGTCCCCAGTCCAAAGGAAGTTCCTGCAGATTCTTTCTACTTTGGCCAAGTCTTTCTCCTTAGGTCTCCAACACGAGATAAAGTAAATAATTGTAGATAACATAAAGGTGTTAATAACCATAGCACGCCCTGCCAGGTTGACTTGCATACCTTTCCATTGATTCAGCTTGCTATCCAACTTGGATAGCACCCAGTTCCATCGTTGTTCCATTGAGATATCGAAACCCATCGGAATGCCGAGGAGACGGAAGACTTGACCACTAGGGATAACTTGACACCCCCGATCCACCAACAATTGGGGAGTAGGCCCGCTGATCGCTCTAAAAGCAGTTTTAGCATGGTTGATTTTTGAGCCTGATGCCATACAAAAGGTGTGGAGGCACCACCAAAACATCTCAATGCTATTTATATCATTATGCACAAAGGCATTCATGTCATCAGCAAAAAGTCTCACAACCATTTGGCCGTGATTTCGAGGTAAGGAGAGACCCTTGAGATTGCCGGCGTCCATGTGATGCTTTAATAGGCAGCTGAGTCCATTTGAGGCGATAGCGAATAGTAAAGGAGCCAGAGGGCAGCCTTGCCTAATTGATCTTTTTAAACGAATGGGCTCAGAGAGCTTACCGTTGATGTTTATTCTGGTTGAAGCATTTCCAAGAAGCGTGGAAACCATCTTCGTAAACTTTTGGCTGCATCCAAGGTCTTTCAATGATTGAAGAATAAAGTCCCATTCCAATCTGTCATACGCTTTGTCGAAGTCGATCTTAATAAAAACTAGATCTTGAGCAGACTCCTCAGCAAAAGCAATGCCTTCCCAAATATCAATAATTGCTTCAAGTATAGATCTACCTTTGATAAAACCTTTCTGGTCCTCGCACAGCCATGACTTTAAATGACAGGAGATTCTGTTGGCGATAACTTTTGCAATTATCTTGTATCCAGTTTGGAGCATGGTAATCGGGCGCCAGTTTTCAATTTTGTTCTTATCTCCCCGTTTGTGGATTAACTTGATGACGCCATTATTCAGGCACTCAGGGAGGGCACCGAAGGATAGAGCCTCTTGCCACACGAGGCGCAGGGGGGTGGCCACCTGAAGTTTGAAGGACTTAAAGAACTCATTGGTAAGGCCATCTGGACCCGGACTTTTCCCATTGGGAAGGGCATCAATAACCTCGATAATTTCATTCTCGGAGATGTTAGCATCCAGAAGAGCAATCAAGTTCTGTGGGATTCTGGTTTGAGCAACCCTTGAGATGGTTGCCATGGAGTCGCGCCTGTGGGGGGAAAGAGGAGTCGAGACCCCGAGAAGGTTAGTAAAATGTTCGACGATGATAGTTCTATTCTCCATTTCAGTGCGACATTCAGTTCCATTGTTATCGACCATTAGGGGGATGGAATCCCTAGCTTGTTTCCTTTTGAGTATGTTACACATCTCTTTCGTTGGTTTGTCCGCCTTCCCTGCCCACCACTCTTTGAAGAAGATTTGGAGATTTTTCCTTTGAAGTGCATAAAAAAAACAGCATGGTGCAAATAAGGGAGGTATTAGGAATTCGGTGTTGGAGGATGTATACTCAAATTGAACTCACATTTTCATCATGGATATACAATTCAATACAAGTGCAATCACTCGTGCAACTATGGGTTCTAACGAAAATATCACTCGTGCTCTTTACATTTCATTTATGCATGTTTTAGGTGCATGAAGAGAAACAAAAATGGTGTGAAAAATCGAGGGTTTTATGGTATCTAAACAACGCTCACATCACTCACAACTCCACTCTCTTACAAATGCAATCACTCTTCCTTACTCAGACCTGTTCTCTCTTATCACTCAAAACTTGATTTATTATTTTTCAATGATATTTACCTATCTAATTGTACAGATGGACGTGCTTCTACGGAATTTCAAAGACGTGTTTTCTATATATTTTTACATGCATATTTGGCATGCAATGCATCTCAAAGATGGTGCAAAGAAAAGATCAGGGTTAAAGCACGATAGCTAATGAAAAAGATTTTCACGGCTTTGTTCTTGAGTCATCATCTCCGTTGGCTTCGCTTGATCATTCCTGCACTCATAGAAACTAAACAAATCATGAGAAACATCACATCAAAATGACATTTTATACATATGCAATCTATGAAAGAACTTAAAAAACCATTTGCAATAAAACATAAGCATGTTGCTCAAATGTAGTTGCCTCTATACAATCTCTCAAAACTCTAGATCTTCGATCAACTCCATATCAACACATGTTCTCAAAACTACATAAGAGAAATTAGTAGCATCACATTCAAGAATCACATATTAAAAAAACTTCATTCATTTGAACATTAAAATCTCTATTTGAATTATTTTTGACTTCAAACCACTCATCCAACATGCATTCATTACCATAGGTGTTCCCACTTTAATTTCTTGCATTTTTAGTTTTATTTGGTTTCTTCTATCTATCTTAAGATTAAAGCAAAAATCACAAGATATATACATTTTTACAAATTTCCTTATGGTATTATTAATTCTCATTTATTAGGGTTTTTCCCTTCAGACCCATCTCCCTTGATATATGGTCACTAAAGAAACTGTGCTTGAAAAGAAGCCATCTCTGAACTGCATCAATCAAGGTAGCATTCTTAAACAAGTTAGATATGTGGACAAGCCATTTCATTTGCTCGTCCATTCCTTGTAGGCTTGACTGGCATACATAGCTTTTAGAAAATTCAAACATCCATGTTTCAATCGTTTGGGCATAGTCTCCTTTATTCATGATCCTCTCATGTGAGGTTACTCTCGATGAGTCAAACACACATGAATATAGAGTGTTGATTTTTAATATGCTTAAATCATCTTTAAAAATTCCGTGCAAGCATGGATTTTGATTCATTTCATGCTTGGGATCATTTGAGGAAATATCTTCAATTGCATCATTTCGAATATGTTCTTCATCTTCATTGAAATAACCGTATTGATTAGATTCATTCAATTCCTTCATCAAGTAGAAGTGAACATCATGCTCGGATGATAATACATAATCATTTTTGTCTTCCAATCTATCATGATTCCTTTCTACTTGAGTCCCATTAATTATGGTATCTGCTTCTTGTTCTAGTCTTTCCAGGAACTCTTCATCATTGTCTTTGTTATGTTCCCAGAATATTTCTCCCTCAATGTGAATGGAATCCATATCCTCATATTCAAGAAAATCTTGATCTTCAATTTCTTCATCCAAAATGCCATCATAGGATTCTACATCCATCTCCATCGATTCTTGCTCGTTCTCTTCTGAGGATGTACTTAGTCCACCTTCTTCAAGCATTGATTCTTCAATCACTGATTCTTGCTCAAGAATCTCATCATGTATGAGAATCTCAACATACGCATCCAAATCAGCTCGAGCTTTATCAATGCAATTGTTTGACTCAATAGTTTTACATTGGATATCCTTCAATGCTATACACGCATCTGATTTATCATATGTCACAATAAACATTTCATCTGCCACTTTATGCTCAATTTCTTCAACGTGTGGACTCAACTCAACATGATTATTTTTGACATACATATCAGTGTTCAGAGGAATGATCAATGGTATTTTCTCATCCTCCTCATGTTCATTCATATTTCTCTCTTCATGGAACGTGGCATCATTTACATACATATCATTATTTTGAACTCCATCCAACTTATCCTCTTTTTTATGTGTAGGATCTTTGTCCAATGTGACATCGCTCAAAAGAATATCAATATCTTGATCTTGATCTAGACTATCGGTAGGATTAGGATCATGCTTATCACCGTCGACATACACATCACTATCTAGAGGACTTATCATTTGTACATCCTCTAGATTAGCATCATACTCATCTTTGTCATCACACATTTCAACCTCTAGAGGACTCATTATTTGCATGTCCTCCTTTATATAAGTAAGTTCGTTTTCTTGCATCTCTGTATGCATGTTTAATGTGGATTCCTGCATATCCATTTTCTTACCCATCGGATCTTTTATTGACAGGTCCTTAGATTCAACATCATGTTCCATGGGAGTTTCTTCATGTAATTCAGTCATTAGATCAGAAGTTCTATCCGAATCTTGTGTTAGAAAAGGATCATCACCATCAAGTGACATCCAATCATACTCCAGATCTTGCCCGATGTCATCATGAAAGGATGCATCTCGAGCTCGATCTTCAGGCATATTTATTAGGTTCTCTATTTGTATCTCATCTTTTATCTCCATTTGGTCACCTATGAGCCTTCTAGATATCTCTATCTCTTTGTTTGTATCTTGATATGTTTCTTGATTTGTTTGGTTATCTTTTATTCGATGTGAGGAATTTATCGAAGTAGAGGAAGCTTCATCTTGATTTCTTGTTGGGTTTTGTTGGTTTTTGTTTTGTTTTATGTTTGTCGTTTGTTTGGTTTGATGTTGGTTTAGTTTGGTTTGATTTTGATTAGCTTCCACTTGCTCCTTTGATCCTCCCATCTTCGGGCTTTGTCCACTTATGGCACCTAAAGATATAATCATTGTAAAGAAGTCTAGGGGCTCTTGGCACCTTGTAACCTTTGAGGTTACATCAATCGCACTTTTAGACGTTTCTTCATATTTCTCATCATCACTATGGATATTAAGCCCATGCATATCTACTTCATGCCCAAATGGGGTCTCTACAACCTCATGGACTTGAACATTATCCACGATTGGTAAAATGCTTGGAACATGGTTATAATTTTCATCTGTTTGAAGATCTGTTCTCCAATCATTTAAAAATTTCTCTATTGTTTGTTGTTTCTTTACGTATTTCATCACAGCTTCATGGACGAGCATCCAATCCTCTGTGAGTCCTGAGTCGGAGTCTATATCTTGTAGAAGTGGAATTAACTCCTCTCGGGCATTAACATCGATTGTTCGAAGAAACAACGAAACTCTTTCATGACTTATGCACCTCTTATCATGCTCAGAAAGATCATCATATTGTCGCTCAAACTCTTCTTTGATCTCAAGAATTGGTTGGTCTTTGGGCATATGAACCCACCTTAGGAAAGATCTACGAGTTACTTTATCAAGATCCTCTAGCATAAACTGCTTGAGGAGTGTCGTTTTGTATTGGGACCATGTCGTTTGATTTATTCACATTATTTGGTCTCGCACGTCGTAATCCGACACATAGATAAAGTTTTCACATAGTTCTTTTTCCGTCATCGGACTTAATCCGACTCCTAGATATTTGGCCTCGAGTTCATATTCTTTGCAGAACTTTGAGACATTCTTTCCATTAAAAAAGCCACACCGATTGACTAGACGTTCATAAAGTGATTGGATGGCTTTTTGACGCCTATCTTCTTCTTGAAAGCGTAGGAATTGAGCTAGGATCTCTTCCATTTTGATTATGCTAATCTTTGTGGCTCTATAACTCACTCACCCCCTCCTTTCACGTCGGGTTCACCAGGTATGTCGTCGAGTTTCATGAAAGGAGGGAGACGCAAAGAACTATTTAGTCATACAGTTGCAAATCGATTCATCATACTTGTTTCAATATCATTCATCAACGAATCTTCAAACATTCGTAAGATATTGTAAAGTCAAGGAAGTTGATGTTGTTAGCACACTTCGTAAGTTCTAGTCATCTTTTTCAATAATATCAAGAATACTATAAAGAAATCGTCATATTACACTTTAGTCATGAAAACCATAAGTCATCAAAACATCAAATAATAATCCAACAATATTCTTCAATCAATTACCTCTCTTGATTGGTGTGTATAAAAATTCACAATTTGATGATGTATGTTGATTCCATAATCACACAAGAATTGCATTAATATTCCATCATAGTGCTTATGAATCTTGGGTAACAAATGTTTCTTCAAACTTTGATCACAAAAGTCCACCTTCAACAGTTCACTGTTTTCAACTTTTGAGCCATGGATTTAGTTTAGAATAAATGAATTTATACGTTCCTTCCTACCAAACTCTTTGTACCTTCTTTAAATAATACTTGATCTTCCTTCATTTATAAGTCGTTCACTTACTCATATCAAAACACATAGATTAGCTCTTTCTACATTCACGTGCATACGATTTATGATAAGTACATATGTTGAATGAGTTTGATCGCGTAGGCGAAAAACAAAAGAAATACTTTTCTCATAAAACTAGATATTAAATCCAAAACATCGATCCTCAAAATCAAATGCAAGTACGCAGTTCTTACTCTGTTTCTGTAAGATTACTACAAAATCAAATCCTCAATTTCTAAAAGTTCTAACTCTATTTCTGTAAGATTAGCACAGAATTAAATTACAAAAGAAAATCACCGCTGATCGTCTCAGGGGTTGTTTCACCATTACAAAAAAAAAATCGTCTGCATTCGCTGTGGGCGAAATTAAGAGGGAAAAATTATGGAACAAAAGAGAAGCCAGAGAGTGTTTATAGAAGCGGAAACTGAAAGTGAAGATAAGCGTTTCGTCCTCACAAATATCACCATGATATATGAAATCTTTTGTGAATTATCATTTTTGAGATCATCACTTTCGTTCAGAATCTATATCTCAGGTCAACGATGTCGACGTATACAAACAGTATGCTATGATGGTCAAAATGTTTCTGTCAACATTATCAGAGAATAGATAGCCTCAAGGAAGGACGTACCTCATGTTTCAGCGTTAACTTCTGATTTTACGATGACAGTCATCAGAATTGGAGCTCGCGTGTTGATTGTTGGAGTCATCAGATCTTAATATCTCCCTTCGTATGCACTAGAAACATCAGCATATAGACTAAGCAGGTGTTGTCAGCATCATCTGGACTCGCTCGTCAGTTCATAACTTTATGCATTTTTCTTCAGCAAACACTGTCCTTCGGCATTGTGCGCCTTCTTCTTAGCATATCATCTTATATTCTCATATCTGCGCATAGATCAAGTACCGACTCATTCTGCATCTTCGGTTATCAATCCTCGCTCATCCCTCATAATCGCCTTTGTTGCTCAAGAAAGTCATCGAAAGGAGTACTTCTCATGACTCAACTTATCTTCTGCGTGAAAATATGATCAATATTATCTGTAACTAATTGAACTTCTGTGTCAGCCTCAAGAAGCTCCGATCAGCCGCCATCCCTGTATATGGATGAGCTTTCCCTTTTTGTGCCGCTAACCGCATATATCGATCTCCTTTCTCTCTGCGATTGTCTTGCTCTGAGCAACTCCTCTCCTATTTCTATCCAGCCTTCCAAATCAGCAGCGAAGACACCTTCCTGTGCTGGTGCTCTTGCTTGATGATGAGTCACTATGCTTCCATGTCTTCTACAGCGTTTCCCTTGATCATAATCATGGCTAACCAATCAATAGCGCTCACTTTCCCTTCCTTCCTCCCCCCCCGAGATGCCAATCGAAATGTCCTCTTGAACGCGGAGAAACGCCCCCGTCAGGCAGTCCAGGAGGCGGTCAGCAACAACTTTTAGAATCCTCGCGTTTTTCTCTCTTCCCTTCTTTCTAATCTCAGTTGTGGAGACACGCAGAAGAGTCATGTGCATGCCTCATTTGTTGTAGACGAGATGAAAATTCTATAATGATCGACAATATATCATGGTATGAGAGGCAGAATCGTCGAACTGCTCTTGCACTATTTTCATCAAGCAAATCCATCTGCTTGAGTGTTCTCTTGAAGCGCATGCAATCATGGAGTATTCTTCCAATATCATTCCCCAACATCGCGAAGCATCCCGAATGGTGCGGTTCAGCCTCTTCAAAACATCTTATGCCGAAAGCAATGGCTTCAAATCGTGACCACAACGTATAACAACATAATCCAACTCCTCATCAATTTAGTATCTCCTGACAATGGAATGAGAGGGACAAGATAATTATCTTCATCCTATGTCTGTATGTTATTAATGCAATGAGAGGACACATTAAGGACTTAAAAGCTTTGTTGGTCATGTGGGAAACCCTAAAGAGGTCA
Source organism: Ceratopteris richardii (assembly GCA_020310875.1). NCBI lineage: Eukaryota > Viridiplantae > Streptophyta > Polypodiopsida > Polypodiales > Pteridaceae > Ceratopteris > Ceratopteris richardii. The sequence continues at coordinate 121,243,402 of CM035427.1, forward strand.
TACTCTACATCAATCCAAGATAGGAAGATTCAATTGAACCTTTTGCTCAATAATCTAAGCAAAAACCTAGCCAATGTCAATGATGGTGAGTGATGCATTGGGATCCATATTTTTTCACATAGATGATACTGAACTAGTTGCATACACATTGAATGGAATTAGAGATGATGAGAAATGTAAGTCTTTCTGTTGGGGGATTCTTAGACAAGAAGGAGTTTGAGGGTTTGTAGGAGAAAAGGAAAAGACCAAGAGAGAAAATACACCTTGGAAGCTTCTGCCGATTGATTACAGTAAGACAAGTACAATGTTTGAAGCACAATACAAACCAATACTTCTCTGCACAATCCCACAGAGTGCTCAATGACAAAATACCAAATACCCCAAAGTCTTCTTGCCGCCAACCTCCTCTGCACCAGACCTCCACCTGCTTCAAGCTTATCCTTGTGCACACCTTGCACCAAGCTTCCACTAAGGGGGAGGAATGAATACCTTCTGTCGGCACGTGCACCCTACAAGGAGACCTTGAGATCCTTAGGGGACTAGCTTAGCACTCTCTGCACAATCCCTTAGTCACTCTCCATGCACTCCTTCAACTCCACTTCTCTGCGTCGCACCCTGGTGAATCTTGCACTTCTCTCTCTTGCTTCACTTAGACTATGCTTCTCTTGCTTACTCTGGAATTCCAAGAATAGTCCTTGCCTTGATTTTAGTGTGTCGATCACATACGCTCCTAACTGCAAGAGTATCTTGGTACTCACTTTGATGTCCCAAGATTGTCTTCACAAGTGGCAACCAAGGACTCCCTGTTTTGTCCTGTAGTGACTTTAGAGTAAAACCAAAAATTTTAATTGGGGCGCCATACTTTCCCTGTGTGTATGCTGCCGCTTCATATACCTTCACATTTCGTTTTAAGTCTCTACTTTTGCACATAAGAGAGGCTTCACCTGAACCTTCCAAAACACTTTAAAAAACACTTTGAACCTTAGGGAAATTAGAGAAAATACCTCTTCAACTTGCAACCCACTTTCTCCAATTTACCCTTTGTGGACAATTAATTGTGCACTACCTGTGCACTTTTGACACTTGCACCTTAGTATTTTGACTTTGCACCAGTTGACTTTGTCCTTGAGCTTGTTGACTTTGACTACAATTGACTTTGATCAATATGACTTGTATGGGCTCAACAGTTGCCCACCACCTAATCTGCTCTCCGTCCCGGAGAGCTACAGCCAAAACTCTGAGCATATAGGACACCATGATAAGAGAGCTGCAAAAACTTGAAGAGGACATCTGAGCAACAACCAATTCCACCAAAAGCAGGATAGAACAAGCACTAGAAAAGAACCAAAAATTGGATTTTTCCATGGAAAATAAAAGGGTTGCAATGGGAGGGTAGTAAGGAGGTGGAGGGGAGGGATGAGGGGCGGGGATTGAAGGGATAGGGAGGGTTAAGGATGTGGCTGGGCAGATTGGTAAAGGGAGGGCATGGGGGTATGATGATGGGGTCTGGAGGGGTTAAAAATGATCAAACAATAGAGCTACAGAGAGTGCATGGGGGATATTATTAAACATAAGGTAAGACAAGGTGAGAATAGACCATGTGGACAATGTGGGGAAATAAAAACATGTCATAAATGTGCTCAAACCAGGTGGGTTTTGACCTAAAGTCAGAGAAAAAGTTGGAATTTGGAAAAATAAAGCCAAAAACTAAGTCCAGAGGTGCAAAAAAACATGAAAATGACTCTAGTTTTATGAGAAACGGCCAATCGAGGCATGATTTCGAGCCAAAAGCTATGAGCCATAAAAATAATAAAAATAATAAAAATAATAATAATAATAATAATAATAATAATAATAATAATAATAATAATAATAATAATATATTTTTTTTCTTTTTCAAACGCCCAGACAGAAAAAAATAAAAAGAAAAATAATAATAAAAAATAAAGAAAATAAGTAATAAAATAAATAAAATAAAAATAAAAAATAAAAATAATAAAAATAGTAATAATAAAATAAACAAAAAATAAAAAATAAATTTGGGGAGGGGGGTGTCAGAACGAGGGGGGGGGGGGGAGGGGGGGCGGGGGTGCACAACCTGTTTTTCTATCCAGCCCTTTTCAGTGCTTGGGGGGTATGCCTTATGGCGCCAAATTGTGCGCAACTATGAGGGGTACTAGTACTCCTCATACCAAGTTCTCATTGCCTTCTTCAACACGAGTTGCTAATCGAATGTAAACGTGTTCTGGCAATCTTCTTGGTGTCCCTCTTGTTGGTTTATGCATTTTGTGGGTTTGAATGTCTCAAGTGGTATCAGAGCAACGACCCTAGGGGAAGCCTTTGGATGGGCGGACTGTCACACCAGTGCTAGCAACGCCATCTAACGTCCCGGGCCCATCCGTGGGAAGTTATTTGACGTCGCAAGAGGTCTTTTGCCCTCCCTCCCTCCCTCAAGCAAGGCACCCCCTTGCCCCCCCCCCCCCCCCTCCCCCCCCCCCCCCCCCCCCCCCTCAAGCAAGCCCCCCCCCCCTGAAGCAAGGCCCCCCTTGCCCCCCCCCCCCCCCCTCAAGCAAAGCCCCCTTGCGCCCCCCCCCTTCAAGCAAGGCCCCCCTTGCCCCCCCCCCCTCCTCAAGCTAGGCAACCCTTTACCCTCCCGCCGTCCCCGTGCTATCCGCCGTCGGCCCGTGCCTTACCCGCCAGGGCCTCAACCTCAATGCACACACCGTCATTGTTGTCTCATAAGCAGTTCAGAAGAGCAGTCTATCAAGGCGGAATAGCCCACCTTTGTGTTTTGAGGCCGATGGCAGAAGAAATAGGACCGAAGCCGATTGACGTCTCGAAGATTGGACATCCCAGTTTCTAGATGCTAATGGAAGAGTTCACATATGTGCTCATAGACATGCTCCCACCCAGTCTCCCACCCTTACGCAATGTCCAACATCGGATTGACACACTCCCGGGTCACCCGCCCTCGTCACGGGCCCCTTATCAAATGAATGAGACTGATCTTCACGAGCTCAAACGGTAGTTACACGAACTTGAAGACCAAGGGTGCATCAGACCAAGCAGCTCACCGTACGAAGCCCCAATTTTGTTTGTGAAGAAGAAAGACGGCTCCCTTCGCCTATGCATCGACTACCGCGCGCTTAACAAAGGCACAATCAAGAGTAAGAATCCCGTCCCAGTGATGGAGGAACTTCTAGATCACCTTGGCAAGGCACGATACTTCACACGCATCGACCTTAGCTCCGGATATCATCAAATTTGGGTAGCACAAGAACACATCGAGAAGATGGCCTTCCGCACACGCTACGGCAGCTATGAGTGGCTCGTCATGCCATTCGGACTTACAGGTGCACCGGCCACCTTTTGCCCAGAGATGAACGACAGCTTCCGGGACATGCTTGACCTCTTCCTCATCATTTACATTGATGATCTACTTATCTATAGTCGCACATTGGAGGAGCACTACGAGCACGTTTGGGTAGTCCTATTATGCTTACGACAACGCCGACTCTTTGCCAAACCAAGCAAGTGCGAATTTTGTATGAAGAAGGGGAAATTCTTGGGGTTCATAGTTTTCGAACTTGGCCTTCATGCTGACCCCCAGAAAGTCGAAGCCGTGCTCAAATGGGCACCCCCGAAGACGTCAAAGAGGTGCGGGAATTCATCCGGTTTTGCCAATTTCTATGCCGGTTCATCCAAGGCTTCAACAAGATCGCGGCACCGCTCCTCGAGTTGATCAAAGAAAAAGAACCATTCAAATGGGAGCCACGGAAGAAGATGCATTCAAAGCAATGAAGGTTGCCATGTGCAACACCCTAGTCCTCAAGCTCCCTGAGTTTGACAAACCATTTGAAGTTCACACTGACGCATCGGGTTCGGCCATGGGAGGCGTACTCTTACAGGATGGACAACCCATTGCATACAAGTCTCATAAACTCACAAGCCTCGAGGTCAGATGGAGCACACATGAACAGGAAATGTTGGTCGTGGTCCACTGCCTACGCAAGTGGAGGCACTATGTGTTGGATAAGCACACAAAAATTTTCACCGACAACATCTCTTTGCAATATTTTACCTCTCAACCCAAGTTAAGCCCAAAACAAGCAAGATGGCAGGATTTTCTTGCCAAATTCGATATCAAAATCATTCACAAGCCGGGAAAATAGAACGTGATGCCAGATGCACTTAGTCGAAGACCCAATTCTAGGCCATGTCCACCGTATCCTCATATCTGAGAGGCAGAATTCAACGAGCACAAGCACAGGATGCCCAAGTCCAAGAAATACTTCACGAGATGCAAACGGCCCAAGCCCCGAAGCGCTACACACTACAAGAAGGCATCCTCCACCGCAAAGGGAAAATCTATGTACCGAACGACTTAGAGCTACACAAAGAGCTACTGTGGGAGGCACATGATTGCAAAGTGACCGGCCATGGAGGTCAAAACCGCAGCTACGAGATGCTCCACAAACACTTTTATTGGCCCCGCATGAAGGCACAAGTCCAAGAATATGTAGAAACATGCCCAACATGTCAGTTAGTCCGTCAAGATCGGGTGAAGCCCGCCGGCCTTCTGCAACCACTCCCGATTCCCAACTGACCGTGGGACATGATTAGCATGGACTTCATCACCGAACTCCCACCGTCTTTGGGGTTCAACACCATCTTAGTTGTGGTGGATTACTTCACAAAACAATCACACTTTATCCGGCCAAACCCCCGCTCAACGCCGAGGCCGTGGCTCATCTCTTTTTCACTCACATCGTGAAGTATCACAGGTTGCCTCTTGCCATAGTGTCGGATCGGGATGGATGCTTCCTAATCCGGCTATGGACCGAGCTTTTCCACATCTTGGGGACGCAACTTAGGTTCTCCTCAGCGTATCACCCACAAACAGATGGGCAAACCGAACAGGTCAACAAGACGATCGAAGATTACATCCGAAACTATGTCAGAACCGATCAGAAGGACTGGGCGAAGCACTTAGACATTTTGGAGTTTCACTACAACGCTTCCGTCCACTCAAGTACCAAGATGACCCCATTCGAATTGGCGACCGGCAAGGAGGTAATCACACCCTTGGCTCTCATGCAAGACTCCACTCTTGCAACAAATGATCCCGATTGCAGCGCCTTTTTGGATCAATGGAAGACCAAGTTAGAAGAGGCAAAGTCTAGCTTGTAGAGAAACAAAGAGCGCATGGCCCGATATGCAAACAACAAACGGAGACCCGACGAAGAGTTTCAAGTCGGTGACTTAGTCCTCGTCAGCACACGCAATATCACCCTGCCGAAGAACATCACACAGAAGTTCAACCATCGCTACTATGGACCATACAAGGTGGAGAAGCGGATCAACGAAGTCACTTACAGTTTGGAGCTTCCCAACAACGTGCAATTTCACAATGCCTTTCACTTCAGCCTCTTGAAGCGGTTCAAACCCAACTCCAAGTACGGACGCGAGATCCCGGTGCTGCACGACGGAGAGAACCAGTTCGAGGCAGAAGCTATCTTACGGGACGGGAACACCCGCGAAGGTCCCCAATTTCTCATTAAATTCAAAGGATGCCCCTTAGTCGATGCGGATTGGCTTCCGGCCAACACCTTTGGGCCCGACCATCCATTAGTCCAAAAGTATTATCGCCACACTTAAGTCACTTTGGCTATGAGCCCCATGTAATGTTCCCAAATTTTGTAATCACACCAACTTTTTGTAAGACCCGAACCCGCTTGTTGAGGACACCAAGCTCTTCAAGCCGGGGGAGGATGTCACAACCTGTTTTTCTATCCAGCCCTTTTGAGTGCTTGGTGGGTATGCCCTATGGTGCCAAATTGTGCGCAACTATGAGGGGTACTAGTACTCCTCATACCAAGCTCTCATTGCCTTCTTCAACATGAGTTGCTAATCGAATATAAACGTGTTCTGGCATTCTTCTTGGTGTCCCTCTTGTTGGTTTATGCATTTTGTGGTTTTGAACATCTCAGGTGGGGGGGGAAGGGGAGGGGGTGGTCGATGGGGGGCGGGGGGGGGGGGGGTGGTGGTCGGTGGGGGGGGGTGGTCGGTGGGGGGGGGGTGGGGGGGGGGGGAGGGGGGGTGGTGGTCGGTGAGGAGGGGGGCGGGGGGGGAGGCAGGGGGGGGGAGGGGGGGAGGGGGAAGAGAGAGAGAGAGAGAGAGAGAGAGAGAGAGAGAGAGAGAGAGAGAGAGAGAGAGAGAGAGAGAGAGAGAGAGAGAGAGAGAGAGAGAGAGAGAGAGAGAGAGAGAGTTTTTCTTTTTCTTTTTTTTTAATCCCTCAATTGAAAAATCCTGGGGCCCATTTTTTTTGGTGGGAAAATTACCCAAGAATAGAGAAAAATCAAGGAAAAATCCAAAAAAAAGCCAAAAAATTACCCAAAAAAAAATTATCATGAAATTTTCTACAGGGCTAGGCCCAATTTCCTTCATCAAACCACAGAGAGCCTCCTTTTATTCCTCCTATTTGGCAAGAAAATGATATCAGAAAAGGATTAAAAAATACTAGAAAATGTAAAAAATGTTAGAAAAATTTCCAAAAATACCCAAAATTTGTACTTTTGCAGAGGTTATGAAATGCCTTCTAGGTTTGCTAAAAATGCAAGGAACAAGTATGAAATTGATAGAGAAAACTAATAAAACTGAGCAAAATGAGATGAGAAAGCTATGTACAACCTGGCCAGATTTTGCAGTTCCAGGTGATCCATACTTCTTCAAGTGTGTTGATGGTAGGCCTTGAGCCTTGATATGTTGACCAGTGGCAAGGCCTCTCCTTTTAGTGTCTCTAACTCCACAACACCCCAATTTAGCATTGTTTTGACTCGATAAGGTCCTTCCTAGTGTGGAAGCCATTTTCCTCTCAATTGTGTATGAAGATGAGGTCTATGGAGAAGAACTAACATGCCTCGTTCTATGTTGTTGTTCCACAGATGTCGATCATGTGCCTCCTTCCTCTTCATTTGAGTCTCTATCAATTGTTTTGTTGCTAGTAGACGAATCTCCTCCACTTTATGTAGTGCTCCAAGCCTTTGTGAGACATCACAATCTTTCCTGCCCTGCATGAATGCTATCTTAGGTGATCCGTATAAAAATTCAAAGGGCTCAATGGGAAATATGCCATAAACCAGTTGGAATGGACAATATCACGTGCCTTCTTTGTAAGCTAACTTGTATGCCCATAGGGTACCTTGGTAAGCAATGCCCCAGGAAGTGGGCTGTAACATACACTCCTTCCTTAACATTGAGATTAAAACCTTATTGGTCGATTCAGCCTGTCCATTGGCTCTTGGATAGTAGGCACATGAGGTCCTATGTAGAATTCTATACCTATTGAAAATTTCCTGTAGGACCTTATTGACAAAATGGGTACCCTGATCTGTACAAATTTCAAGTGGACATCCAAACCTGCAAATGATGCTACTGTAAATGAAATCAGCAACAGTTTGGGCCGTGCAGTCAGGGGAGGCAATAGCTTCAGCCCACTTTGTTGCATAATCTATAGCCATCAAGAGATATTTTTCTCTTTTTGGAATCGACGGAGGGTAGATGGACCCTACAAAATCTAGCCCCCACTTCTCAAATGGTTGCTAGGAAGTGGAAACAATCAAGGGATTATGCCTCTGCTTTGTAGGCTTAGGTCCACACCTTTGGCGAACGTCACATGCCTTTCCCCATTCACTTGCATCCTTAAATAGTGTAGGCCACCATAGACCAGCATCCAGTATCCTCTGACTCATAATATGCCCTGGAAGGTGCCCACCACCTGTTACTTCATGTGCAGATTGAAGTACTTCTCTCACTTCTTCTTCTTCCAAGCACTTCCTAAACCTGTCATCCTTTCCCTGTCTATATAATTTATCTTCAATGAAGGTATACAGTCTACTCTTGATTAGCAGTCTCTTACTTTGCACAACACTAGCCTTTTCTGGATACACACCAGTTTTAATGAAATTCTTGATATCATAATACCAACCTTGAGCTTGTACAGCGAACAGATGAGCATCTGGAAAATCATCATTGACTCCACTAGCTGGATCCATCATATTGATGCTTGATAGGTGATCTGCCATAACATTTTCTTTACCTCGTCTGTGGACTATAGAAAAATCAAACTCCTGGAACAAAAGTAGCCACCTCCATATCCTCCTAGTTGCTTGTGGCTTATTCAGTAAATACCTTAGTGGTTGATGATCAGTGATGATGACAAACTTCACACCTAGCAAATAATGATGAAATTTTTGTACTGCAAAAACCATTGCTAGAGCTTCCCTTTCCATTGTGCTATAATTCTTTTCAGCTTTAGTCAAGATTCTACTAGCATACTGAATAGGCCTGTCAAGTTTGAATTCTTCACTGTGTTGAGTCAATACTGCACCGACTGCATATGCACTGGCATCCACATCCACCAATTTGGACCTTAATGTCTGATAAGCCTTTTCTTCCTCCTCTTCCCATTTAAAGGGCACCTCTTTACCAATAAGTCTAGAGAGTGGCCTGACTATTTCTGCATATTTATAAACCTTCTGTGGTATCTATTATGCCCCAAGAAACTCTGAATCTCTTTAGGAGATCTAGGTTTAGGCATCTTTAATATAGAAATAAGCTTATCAGGATCTGGGGCCATACCTTTAGCTAAAACGCGAGAGTTCCTTCTATCACAAGGAAATGATATTTGTTTGGGTTGAGCTTTAGCTTAGTCTCCTTGCATCTCTTAAAAACATTCTGCAGTTGTCGCAAGTGATGGTGTAAGCAATCTAAAGGGGTCTCATTGTGAAAGCCTGAAAATGAAGAGAAGTCATCCATGGAAATTCTAAGTGATTCCAGCAATAAGGGGCCAAAAATGATATTGACTGTTCTGTTAAAGGTGGCGGGAGCATTTCTGAGCCCAAATGGCATTTTTACATACACATATGCTCCCCAAGGTGTGATAAAAGCAGTCTTTTCACGATCCTCTGGGTGTATTGATATTTGATTATAGCCACTAAATCCATCCATAAAGCTATATAATGCATGTTCATCCACTTCTTCAATGACGTGCTTTGCGAAAGGCATTGGGAAACCATCTGGAATGGTCACCTTGTTGAGTGCTCTAAAGTCAACACAAATTCTGATTTTATTAGTATTCTTCTTTGATACTATAGCCATAGGTGAGAGCCACTCTGAGTGTTCCACAAGAATGATGATTCCTGCATCCTCCATCTTCTATATTTCCACATAGATAGCTTCAGCATATTTTGGGTTAATTCTATAACTCTTCCCTCTTACGGGTTTGGCTCCATCAACCAGAGGGATTCTATGCTCTCCATAAGTCACAGGCACTCCTTCTAAGTCTTCATAATGCCAAGCCAAAACATCTGTATAATGGGTCAAGAATGATCTTACCTTTTCAAGGAGCCCTAGGTGGCTCCACAACCAAGTGCCCACCAAAACTGGTCGATTATTGTCTTGAGTGCCTAATTGTATTTCTTTGACAAGATTTCTCTCTACCATATTATCTTCGTCCTCATCTCCTTCCTTGTCTTCTTCCACTAGCTTTTCGTGCATTGCTTCATAAGCAAGTGTATTTTGGATTTCAATGTGTTTCTCCTTGTCCTGCATCCATCCTGCAGAGATTTCTTGAATCGGGAAAGAACACTCTTCACTAGAATCTTTTACCTTGCCTTTAGCTTTAGTAACTTCCTTATCTATGGTTGTCATATCCTCCTCCAAGTTGTATTTGAGGGGTGTCTTCCTGCCCCTTCTGTGGTCTGTGATGGGCTCTCCCAATCCATCAACCTGGACTTTCTCCTCATCTTCATCATAACCTTCAGTTGTGCAAGAATTATTAAGAAAATTTCCAAAACAAGAGGAAGAGTTGCCTGCTTGGAGCCAATTTAGAATATCCTCTTCTTCCTCCAGATCTATTTGGGGTTGATCCTCCAATTTTGGTTCCATGCATATGTCAACTGCTTGCATCATGCTTGTATTTCCTTTATTATCTGGGCCCTCTTCTAAATGAATCTGTGTCAGCTCTTGCCCTTTCTTTTGTACCCACATAGTGTCCTTGCCCCAATCATGAATGACACTTGCATGCCTCAGCCATGGTCATCCAATTAAGAGGGGAAATCCTCCTTCAACCTGGGGCAATCTTAAAACCACAAAATCCAGAATGAATAGATTACCTTGTACTTCAAGTGGAACTTTTGGGATCACTCCCAAGGGCCTTACTTTGCTCTGATCTTCCAAAGTAACAGTGAAATTTGCTGAAGGGTGGAGTCCAATCTTTTCCATTGTATGTTCAAGCATCAAGTTAATGCCAGAACCACCATCCACAATAACTCCTTGAAATTCATGACCTTTGATAGATATTGTCAGCCGAGGACTTTTATAATCTGTAAGGGGTGCTTCCCCTACAATTTTTCCTTTATGTAAAACAATAGTCTTTGCCACCAAACTTGTAGTGGAAGCTTCATCAATTATCTGCAATAATTGTGACTTGAATTTCCCATCCATCTTTATTAAATAAAAAATACTAACCTCCTTTTTCATGGACTTGAGTAGTTTTGAAGCCTCTGATTCCTTGAGAGCATGGGCTCTAGCTCACTTATCAAACTCCTCATGAGCCTTGTTGAAGGCATGCCCAATGGCATCACTGCTACATATGAGATCTCCTTTTTGCCTTGTATCTACACCTATGGTGGCTTTATCTTCAGATGGTTCTCTGTCTTGATTCCATTCCTTAATCTTTGATCCTTGTCCTATGTCTGCTTGAACCTTCCCCTTGCTTCTTGTCTGCTAATTGCACCACCCTGGTAGATGGTGATGGCTCATTGAGTTGATCACACATTTCTTCTTTGTGCACAAAAATCATTTGAATATGGGGCCCAGATGAAGAGGCTTGATTCTTAGGACAACAATTTGTATAATGGTCTCTCGCCTCTAGGCAGTTTCTGTAAGGAGGGGTATTTTTTGGGAGAGTGCACCTACTTTGATAGTGCCCGCATTCTCCACATCTAAAACATATGATTGGCCTCCTAGGCCCATTTCCAAAGTTATTCGTATGTCTACGATTATAGTTGTTACCTTGATTCGGGGCAGCAGCCATCACATTTGCTGTTGGTAGGGGTCCTCCTTGTGTCCAGTATGTTGTTGCAGGCATTCCCCTTGATTGGATTTCATGTGCCTCATGACCAACGTTCCTGTATAATTGGCAAGTCACACTTAACAGAGGACATTCACTTACTATATGCCCTTGCTTGTTGCACATGGAACACCAACGTCCACTCTTGATGCCACCCCCTTTGAGTTCCTGTAGCTCTTGTCGCAGTTGGGCCAATTCCTCTGCTTGGGCCTCCTCTTCCTTTTGGAGCTTTAATGCTTCAATCTCCCTTCTCAACTGAGTTAGTGCATTCTCCTCCTCTTTGTAGGGCTTATTTCTTTTGAAGCCCTCTAGCTCCTTCCTTAGCTAGATCACTGGATCCTCCATTTCTGTACCATATGTTGGTTGGGAAGAAGTTGCTCCATATTGGTGCCTTATCTGCTCCAGCCGTGTAGTTGTGTAGATGAACTCGTCTATGGAGGCTGTAGGTAACGCTAATTCCTTTATTTTGCATTGGGTGGCCACTGGTAGGGGCTTGGCTAACCATTTCTTAACAAAAAAATCATGTGGTGGATCTGGCAACTTAGCCATTAGTGCTTTGGCCCTAGTCACAAACTCTGGGAACTTTTCTCCTGGACCCAATCTCAAATTTTCTAGTTCTTCTATGATGATCTCCGCAGTGTTGCCATGCTGGAATTGATTTTTAAATGCATCTTTCATCAAATCCCAAGTGGTAAAATGGTTTCAGCAAACTGGCTGAACCACTTATCTGCTAATCCTTCTAATGTGGCAGGAAAGAGAATAAAAAAGGCATCCTCCCTACCCATTAAGCCTCTAGTCTTACATAGTGCCAAAAACCTTCTAATGTGTTCATCCGGATCCTCTTGAGCTAGGCCTTTGAAAGAAGGAAACTTTATATTTCATCTTGAGAGTAAGGTTTCCAAGTCTACCTGTCCCACCATGCTCTTTACTGATGAGGTTGAAGATAGTGGACTCGAGGATCTTCTAACAACCTTCCTTCTTGTTTGCTTGCAGGTGACCCTCAATGTTTAGGACCGGGTTGCGGTCATGAGCAGCTCATAGCCCACTTAATATGAGACACTTGATAAGAATATTTACATTTTGGTTGATGAAGTAGCATTGTAGACAGGTGACCTCTGCTATACTTTGCACTTGGTTTCTCCTAAGCTCAAATCTCCTTGGAAGTCCCACCGAGCGTGCAAAATTTTGTTGGGGGATTCTTAGACAAGAAGGAGTTTGAGGGTTTGTAGGACAAAAGGAAAAGACTAAGAGAGGAAATACACCTTGGAAGCTTCTGTCGATTGATTACAGTAAGACAATTACAATGTTTGAAGAACAATTCAAACCAATACTTCTGTGCACAATCCCACACAGTGCTCAATGATAAAATACCAAATACCCCAAAGTCTTCTTGCTGCCAGCCTCCTCTGCACGAGACCTCCACCTGCTTCAAGCTTATCCTTGTTCACACCTTGCACCAAGCTTCCACTAAGGGGGAGGAATGAATACCTTCTGTCGACACGCGCACCTTGCAAGGAGACCTTGAGATCCTTGGGGGACTAGCTTAGCACTCTCTGCACAATCCCTTAGTCACTCTCCATGCACTCCTTCAACTCCACTTCTCTGCGCCGCACACTGGTGACTCTTGCACTTCTCTCTCTTGCTTCACTTAGACTATGCTTCTCTTGCTTACTCTAGAATTCCAAGAATAGTCCTTGCCTTGATTTTAGTGTGTCGATCACGTACGCTCCTAACTGCAAGAGTATCTTGGTGCTCACTTTGATGTCCTAAGATCGTCTTCACAAGTGGAAGCCAAGGACTCCCTGTTTTGTCCTGTAGTGACTTTAGACTAAAACCAAAAATTTTAATTGGGGGGCCATACTTTCCCTGTGCGTACGCTGCCGCTTCACATACCTTCGCATTTCCTTTTAAGTCTTTACTTTTGCACATAAGAGAGGGTTCACCTGAACCTTCCAAAACAGTTTAAGAAAAACTTTGAACCTTAGGGAAATTAGAGAAAATACCTCTACAACCTACAACCCACTTTCTCCAATTTACCCTTTGTGGATAATTAATTGTGCACTACCTATGCACTTTTGACACCTGCACCTTAGTATCTTGACTTTGCACCAGTTGACTTTGACCTTGAGCTTGTTGACTTTGACTGTAGTTGACTTTGACCAATATGACTTGTATGGGCTCAACAGTTTCAAAGATTTTGCTTATGTTAAAGAAAATCTCCCCGATTTTGAGAAATTAATGGCTCTGATGGTCACTAAGGAGATGAAGATTGGAGGCTCAAATGTAGAAATCAAATCCATCACACATAAGGGCTAGGAATAGGATCAAATGGAGACCTTGATCATGAGTAAGGGAGCAAGTCTTCTTCATGATAGGAAAAAGCAATTACAAAGGAAGAGGAGGGAGGTACAATCAAGCTAGATGCAAAAACAACTCAAACAGATGTTACATATGTGGCAATCATGGTCATTATACAAATATCAAAGAGATAAAAGAGACTCAACATATAGAGGAAAATGTTATTATGCTTCTAATAAGAATGAAAGCAAGTTAGCCATGGTGTCAGTGAGTCACTATAGGACAAAATGAGCAGACTTATGATATGGTGATAGCAGATGCAAGAATCACATGAGCTCCAACAAGCACTTGGAACAAGGGGCATGTGGAGACCAAAGATAATCGACATGCCATTATAGAGATAGGTGATGTTATGTTTGATGGTTCTCATTAAAAGACTATGCATAATGAATGTTCTTTATGTCTCCACATTACATAGATGCTTCTTTCTAGAGGTAATTGGTTCAAAAAGGAATGCAAATAAAATTCAATGAGAAAGGATACTTTGTGATTAAGCCTAAGGGGCATTAAAGATTGGTGGCCAAAGGCAAGAAGGAGGGAAGGCTATTCACATTGGATTGGGGCCAAAGTTTAAGCATACATAGTACTTCACATATCGAACCAAGAAGGTAGTACAATCGGATCTTTCACATATTATCGATCAACATATCAATGCTCAAAGTTTGAACTACATGGAGAAGAAGCAAATTGTTCATGAAATACCAAACTTTTACAAAAAGAATCTCAAGAATTTGTGTGGAGCTTGCCAAGCGGGTAAGCAAATTAAATTGTGATTGAAGAAGAATAACTATGTGAGTTATCATCCACTTGATTTGGTTCACACAGATGTTTGGGGACCAACAAAGAAAAACTCAAATGGAGGTAATAGATACTTTGCAACCTTCATTCATGATTTCAAATGGATGAGTTTGATTTTTTGCATGAAGCATAAATAAGATGTCTTTTATTTTTTGAAAAAGTTGAAAGCCCTTATCGGAGAAGGAATGTGATAAGTACATCAAAATTTTAAGGTCATATGTGTTGGAGCAAGTCTATGACAAGCCTAAGTATTGGCTTGAGTCCCACAAAGTCATAGAAAAAGCCTTAAAATGAAGACTATGTAAAGTTCACTTGTGAACTACCTCTTGTAACTTTTGAAGAGTTTACTTAATGTAAAAGTGAAAGAATCTTAAGTGGTTGAGTCCACTTGATCAAGAATGGAAAGAGGAGCCACGAATTCGTGATTTGTGGTAGGTAGAGAATCAAATCAATCATTGACTAATTGGAGAGTGATTGAGGGAAGTTAGCCTCCCAAACTCAACTATAAATAGATGGCAATTTTAGCCGTGGTTAGAGAGACCTATGTGAAGACCTCCAAGAGCTGAGCTTTATGCCATATCAAGGTGTGATTAGAAGGCACACATATGTATCAATAAGTCATTGTATTTTACAAGCAATATACTTTCATTTTCATGATTATTTGAGTTCATCTTTCCATGTTCTTGTGAAGTGTACTACTCGCTGCCATTACTCTCAGTTTTCGCAGTCAGCTTGCAGAGATGTTTTCTCTGAGCTTGGTGCATCATTTTCAGTGATTTAACTTGTTAGAGTAAGCTCTATAAGTATACTATATGCTCACAAATTTTCATGTCATTTGAATGTTGCAATCTTCAGTTATGCTCATTTGAAGTCAACACGGTCTGTTCATCTTCACTTCTCTGTCAGGTACCCGACTTTTTCACTCATCTTGTCAGAGCCATTTCTCAGTGGTTACTTATCCAAATTCAGTGATTTAAAGCTTGTTGGATTCAGCTTACTGTCTAGTATAACCATACAAAGTTTTATAATCATTAAATTCCTAAATGTTGAGTTATCTTTATTTTTCTGCTCACTGGTCTCAAACTGTAGCAGCTCGTGAAAATCGGGATGATGTCATCACTTGTTAAAACTCATTCTCAGTGTGTGGTTTATTATTTTTGATGCGATTACTCTTGAAAGTTAGCTCTCTAAGTTACATAGACTTCCCCAAGAGGAATTAAGCTAATTGCTGTTGTGCTCAGAGAATTATGTAAAACACTAGACAGGTGTATGAACCAAGAATAGCATGTTTTCACCTCTGAGCTAACTCCAACTTATCTGTTTTGATCTATCTTTTTGAGAGTGATCTTCCAAGGTACATAGGGTGTCTAATACATCCATTGGCAAGCTAAAAGGGCCCACCATATACTTCTGGAGTTCATTTGGCTGTTGTAGATCAAGGATTTTGCAACACCTCTTCATCTTCAAGCACATACCTATCCATCTCTTCACAGTGGTATCAGAGCAAGGTTGGACAACATGGTAGATGGATTTCCTTCATCAATTGACAAATTGGACAGAGGTAACTACTCAGCTTGGTCATTAAGAATGGAAGCTTATCTCCAAGGTAGAATTTTATATGGTTATGTGGCTGGAGATGAAGTTATGCCAAGTTTCAGGAACAAAAGTCAGCCAACACAAGAAGAGCAAGAAAGATTGAGCACATGGTGCTCCAAGGATGCACTTGCAAGGTTTTATCTCCTCAACTCTATCTCAGATTTTTTGTTGCCTCACATTAGAAGTTGTAAGACATCTCAGGAAGTGTGGGATGCACTTGAAGCTTTCTTTTCTTCAAGCACCAAAGCTAGGAAGCATCAACTATGGCTGGATTTCACAACTCTCAAGAAGGCTCCCAAACAAAATGTGATTGATTTTGTCACAAAGCTCAAGGACATAGCGGATCAGTTGGGAAGCATTGGAGAGGTAATAGATGAAGAGCAAATTGTAAGGCAGGTCATCAATGGCTTGAAGGCAGATGACAAGTGGGAAGCATTCACCACAGCTATGGATTTGTACATGGACATACATGTACCTGATTTCAATACACTGATTGGACAACTACTTACTCAAGAGGCAAAGCTTATAAAAAATGGAGAAAACTCTAAAGGTAATCAATCTTCAGCTTTACACACTGATAAAAGCAAGTCCAAAGATAACAAAGGCAAGGCAAAGAAAGTGGATGATGAAGCAGGTACATATCAAGCTAACTATGCAGGTAGAGGAAGACATGGCAGAGGAAGAGGAAGAGGAGGTAGACAAGGCAGGGGGAGATCCCAAGACTCCAACTCATGTTCTATTTATGGATTAACTAATCATACAACTAAAATTGCTTTAGGAATTCCAGGAATCAAAGAGGTAGAGGATACAATAGAGGAAGTTATGGCTACTCAAGAGGAAGGTTCAACAACTACCATGGCAACTACAACAACTACAATCATTCAAACTATGAAGGAGGCTACAAAGGAAGGAGAGACTACAATAACTACACATAAGACTCAAACAAAGAGGATTCATTATTGATCATGAACATGGCTATGCCACAAGGTAAATCTGATGAGCATGTTTTCTACATAGATTCAGGTTGTTCAAATCATGTGGCAGGAAATGTGGCACTCCTATCAGATTTAGAAGATCCAAGGAATAAGCATGAGGTACAAACAGGAGATGATACAAAACATCCTGTGGAGAAAATAGGCAATGTCAAAGCACCTAATGGAAACATCAACCTACTCAGTAAGGTACTCTATGTCCCTACAATTACAAAGAATTTGATAAGTGTTGGGCAGATAGTAGAGAAAGGGTTGCAAGTCAGGTTCACAAAAGCAGGAGCATTTGTTGAAGATCCAAGTCAAGGATTCATAAGAATTGCAAAAGGTGAAAAGACAGGTAGATTGTTCACATTTGAATTACAGGACACTAGAAACATTGCTCTCTTTAATTATGGTAGTCAGACACTCACAGAATTGGAAGTATGGCACAAAAGGTTAGCACATATTGGTGAAAGGTCATTAAAGCAAATCTGCAGGGACCAAAGTGTACTTGGACTTCCTAATTTGTCAAAACAACATATGATTTATAAGTGTAGTGCATGTCAATTTGGAAAGTCTCATAGGTTACAATTCATGAAGAAAGGTTATATGCATGGAGATCTCTTTGAGTTGGTTCATACAGATGTATGGGGACCTAGCAAGGAAGCTTCAATATTTGGATCAAGGTATTATGTTTCCTTTATTGATGATTGCAGCAGATGGACTATCCTATTCTTTATGAAACACAAAGATGAAGTTTTTTCATGTTTCAAAAGATATTTGGCTCTTGTGGAGAATCAAACAGGTAAATCACTAAAAAGGCTAAGGTAAGATGGAGGGGGAGAATACTTCTCCCATGAGTTTGATTCTTTTCTTCAAGAAAGAGGAATCAAAAGTGCGGTAACTACAAGGTACACTCCTGAGCAAAATGGAGTGGCAGAAAGGAGGAATAGGACAATTGTTGAAGCTGCAAGGTCTATGTTAAATGAAAAGCATTTACCTAATTACTTATGGGCTGAGGCTGTATCTACAGCCACTTACTTGATTAACAGGTTTCCTTCAAAATCCCTTGATAGGATGACTCCATATGAGGCTTGGAATGGAAGAAGACCAAGCTTAGATCATTGTAAAATTTTTGGATGTATTGCTTTTGCTCATGTTCCTTCACAGGTTAGAGGCAAGATGGATCCAAAGGCAGAAAGGTGTGTATTTATTGGATATGACAACAATCAAAAGGGCTACAGGTTATACAACCCTACCAAAAAAGGATTCTTGGTAAGCAGAGATGTAGCTTTTGATGAGAACAATTCATGGTATGAAGATTCATGCAGGAAGATCAATTTACCATATGATCTTGAAGAAGATTTTCCAAAGCTTGGTAGAGAACAATCAAAGATTGAAGAACAAGACACCTCGGAGGATGATGAAGAATCTCACATGGAAAAGATCAAAGGATGGAAGTCTAAAGGTAAAGCAAAATTGCAGGAACTTGGACATGAGGTAGAATCATCACATCATGGCCTAAGAAGATCTATGAGGGAAAAGAAAAAACCAGAAAGGTATGGGTTTGACACCTCATTAGTAACTAAACATTCTATCTATATAGCACAGGACATAAACCAAGAGGAGCCATCATCATTCGAAGAGGCCGAAGCAAAAACATAATGGAAGCATGCAATGAAGGAAGAGATTGAAGCACTTGAGGAAAACAACACTTGGGATTTGGTGCCCAAGACTTCATCCATGAAGGTAATAGGCTCAAGATGTGTCTATAAACTCAAGAAAATTCTAATGGTTCAATTAACAGGTATAAGGCAAGGCTTGTGGCAAAAGGCTTTGCACAAACTCAGGGAATTGATTATAAGGAGACTTCCTCTCCTGTGGCAAAGATGCCTACTATTAGGGTTTTTCTTAGTATTGCCTCTTCCAAGAATTGGAAGATACTTCAACTAGATGTAAAGAATGCATTCTTGAATGGTTGGATAACAAAAGAGGTATATATGGCACAACCACCTGGTTTTGAGAATCAAGTTTATCTTGATTATGTGTGTAAACTTAACAAAGCATTGTATGGTCTCAAGCAAGCTCCAAGATCTTGGAATTTCAGGCTTGTTTCATTCTTGCAGGACAAAGGCTTTCAACCAAGCAAGGCAGATCCTTCACTCTTTATTAAAAAGAGTAATTCCGAGGTCATCTACCTATGTGTATATGTAGATGATATTATATTGACAGGAAATGATGCAGATGGTATGAAGAAGATCAAAGATCAGATGAGAGAAGAGTTCAAGATAAGTGATTTGGGTTCACTTACCTACTTCCTAGGTTTGGAAGTTGTCTACAAAGATCATGGTTTGTTTCTCACTCAAAGGAAGTACATTAAGGACATGTTGGCAAAATTCAAGATGCAAGATTGTAAGATTGCAGGTACTCCAATGGAGGTCAATCACAAATTGAGCTCACATGAAGGTGAACTCATAGAGGACATCACATCATATCAAAGTCTAGTGGGTAGTCTCAACTATGCCACATTGACAAGAGTAGATATATGTTATAGTGTGAGTGTGCTAAGTCACATACCAAGGAAACCACATATTTTTGCTGCCAAAAGGATTCTCAAGTATCTCAAAGTAACCATAAATGAAGGACTTTATTATCCTTATGTATCTGATTTAGGTTTGAAGCTAATTTCTGATGCAGATTGGGCTGGCTCCAAGGAAGATAGAAGGATCACTTCAGGTTATCTTACCTTTGCAGGTTCAAAGCTTATTTCATGGTCATCCAAGAAGCAACCCACAATTGCTCTCTCTTCTACTGAAGCTGAATATAGAGGTCTTGCCATAGCTACACAAGAAGCTATGTGGATGAAGACATTATTCAAAGATCTTGGATTGGAGTTTGGAACTCCAACTATTTTTGGTGACAATATGAGTTCTATTCATTTGGCTGCTAATCCTATTTTTCATGCAAGGACTAAACATATTGAAGTTCATTATCACTATGTACGAGAGAAGGTTCTAAGCAAAGAGATTCAAATATCATATGTGTCCACTCATCAACAATGTGCAGATATTCTAACCAAAGCATTGGATGGTACAAAGCTTTGCAAATTCAAGGCTATGAGTGGTTTGCAGGTAATCTTGGAAGATTGAAGACCTCAAGCATACTTGGCTTGAGGGGGAGCTGTTGGAGCAAGTCTATGACAAACCTAAGTATTGGCTTGAGTCCCACAAAGTCATAGAAAAAGCCTTAAAATGAAGACTATGTAAAGTTCACTTGTGAACTACATCTTGTAACTTTTGAAGAGTTTACTTAATGTAAAAGTGAAAGAATCTTAAGTGGTTGAGTCCACTTGATCAAGAATGGAAAGAGGAGCCACGAATTTGTGATTTGTGGTAGGTAGAGAATCAAATCAATCATTGACTGATTGGAGAGTGATTGAGGGAAGTTAGCCTCCCAAACTCAACTATAAATAGATGGCAGTTTTAGCCGTGGTTAGAGAGACCTATGTGAAGACCTCCAAGAGCTGAGCTTTATGCCATATCAAGGTGTGATTACAAGGCACACATATGTATCAGTAAGTCATTGTATAATACAAGAAATATACTTTCATTTTCATGATTATTTGAGTTCATCTTTCCATGTTCTTGTGAAGTGTACTACTCATTGCCATTACTCTCAGTTTTCTTAGTCAGCTTGCAGAGATGTTTTCTCTGAGCTTGGTGCATCATTTTCAATGATTTAACTTGGTAAAGTAAGCTCTATAAGTATACTATATGCTCACAAATGTTCATGTTATTTGGATGTTGCAATCTTCAGTTATGTTTATTTGAAGTCAACAGGGTCTGTTCATCTTCACTTCTCTGTCTGGTACCCAACTTTTTCACTCATCTTGTCAGAGTCATTTCTCAGTGGTTACTTATCCAAATTCCGTGATTTAAAGCTTGTTGGATTCAGCTTTTTGTCTAGTATAACCATACAAAGTCTCATAATCATTGGATTCCTAAATAATTAGTTATCTTTATTTTTCTACTCACTGGTCTCAAACTATAGCAGCCCGTGAAAATCGGGATGATGTCATCACTTGTTAAAACTCATTCTCAGTGTGTGGTTTATTATTTTTGATGAGATTACTCTTGAAAGTTAGCTCTTTAAGTTTACATAGACTTCCGCAAGAGGAATTAAGCTAATTGCTGCTGTGCTCAGAGAATTATGTAAAACACTGGACATGTGTATGAACCAAGAATAGCAAGTTTTCACCTCTGAGCTAACTCCAACTTATCTGTTTTGATCTATCTTTTTGAGAGTGATCTTCCAAGGTACATAGGGTGTCTAATACATCCATTGGCAAGCTAAAAGGGCCCACCATATACTTCTGGAGTTCATTTGGCTGTTGTAGATCAAGGATTTTGCAACACCTCTTCATCTTCAAGCACATACCTATCCATCTCTTCACAATATGGTGGGGCACAATTCTTCTCCCATGATTTCTCTGATTTCTTGGAGTCCAATGGTATCAAGACAAAAACCTCATGCACATACACACCTAAAGAAAATGCTATAGTAGAAAGAAGGAAAAGGTGCACTAGAGAATCAATTAGGGCTGTAATGAAGGATATGGGAATGCCCAATTCTTAGTGGGTTCATGCAGCAACCACTACCATCTACATCATGAATGGAGCATCCACATCAATTATACTTACTTCAAGACCATATGAAGCTTTGTATAATAGAAAATGAGATGTATCACACTTTTGAGCTCCATCGATTTCACTTTTACAAAAGGAGTTTTGATATTACAATCTACTCTTGTTGATAGCTTGAATGAGAAGGAAAGTAGAGTAGTGAAGAGCATCTCACCAATAGGACTCCAAAATCCTACACAAAGTAGGGGATTAATGTAGAGCACCGAGTAGCAATGAAAAAGTTAAAAAGATGAAAGACGAGACTGGTTCGAATAGAGATTGACCTTGTCGAGCAACCATGACCCTTGCGGTTGTCAACATTTCCTGTCGTGAACATCTTAAAGTCAAGGATTCATTGAAGGGAGCTACTTCAACATATCATCATGTACTGATAAGGAGTGTTCAAACTAGTTCAGTAGTGAGGATTCGAGTGTCTCCAACAAAGTACTTTGCAGATCAAATTTCCACAACCAGTTCAGTAGTGAGGATTTGAATGTCTACAACAAAGATCTTTGTAGATCAAAGTTCTTTTCAATGATGGTGATGTTTATGGGCTGTAACTTTCTCAAAATCCGATTGTTTAGAGAGCTAAAGTAAACATTATCTACAAAAGATAAATGTTTATGACACCGTTCTTTGTGGTTATTTTACACGTCTTAATAATTTCAATGCAAAAAAATAAACATGTAAAGATTACTAGACTTTTCCTTCACGTCTAAGAATATATAATATAGATTTGGACACAACGAAGCGTTAATGAAGTGAAGACTACCTGTGACCACTTATGTTTTTGCGAAGTGAAGACTACCTATCACCACTTATGTTTGTATGATTCTACCGAACTTTCCCCCGAATCCCACAAAGTATGGGTAGCCTTTATAGAGTTTAAATGCCATTACAAACAAGTTTAATCATCCTCTCATCACTCTTATGTAGGGCCCACTTGAGTTTAATCTTGTTCTTGATCAAAAGGAGCACTTGATGATGCCTGGAGGGGGGGGGGGGGGTTTCTTACAGTTAGCAATTCTTTTGCCGAATAGGAGTAGCGACTTCTCAATCGACCACTCTTTGGGGGAGTTTCCAAAGTTGTAAGCACATCTCTCGTGCTAGATCTTCCATAGGACCTCTCATTTGAGGGCATTCCAGAGAGTCACGAAGCAACCGATCGCTTCGCCTAGCAAAACTTGTTTCCAACTAATGTGTTTCTGAAAGTCTAATTTTCTTTTCCACAATCTGTCACAGCGTCTTGGAGTTGGGGCGAGTTAAGAGGATGTGAGGAACATCTTCAATGGACCGGTAGTAGCGCTTGCATGAGGGAGGCACCCCACAAATTTCGCTAGCCTTTAGGTTGGTGCAGATCCCACAATGAGCAATTTGCCATAAGAGGACAAACTTTTTGATTTCTATGAGAGGGTGCCACATAGCCATGAACTTCATGTCGCACCACAGCCACGTCCATGATAGGCACCACTTCTTGTTGTGGTTAACCTGACAATCAATGGTTTCTTTGATGTTTTGGGATTTGTTTTAGGCAATTAGCATTGTGCCATATGAGACCAAGTGGGCTCAGTGTGTCATGCCCCATGAGAAGACAAACTTTAGCATGGTCCCAGGCAACACCTCTTCTTTGCAAAGTATTTCATTCTTCATAGGTAATGTTGACGCTAGGGTCAATATCCTCCAACTTGATCCATTGGTTGGTGTCTTGTTTCCAAAGATGTTTCAATTTTTTAAACCCTCTATTCCATAGCCTCTTGGCATTCTGAATGTTCCAAAGTTCTATGATCTAGATGCCATGGATCCGAAACTAGATAGAGTAGTTTTGTCTGATACCGACTGCCCACTTCCAATCTTGAGTTATTCTTGTGAAGCTTTTGACTTTATTCCAACTTTTCCATAGGGAGCACATAAGATTTGAGCCTTTCGGGAAAATCGGGATCGAGGAAAACAAAAGGGTGAGAATGAGATGTTTGGGGACCAACAAAGTAGAACTCAAATAGAGGTTATAGATACTTTGCAATGTTCATCGATGATTGCACAACGATGACTTGGCTTTTTTGCATGAAGCATAAATTAGATGTCTTTTTTTATTTCAAGAAGTTGAAAGCCCTTATTAGAGAAGGAATGTGATAGGTACATCAAATTTTTAAGGTCATATGGCTGTGGACAATACTTCTCCCATGATTTCTTTTAATTTCTTGGATTCCAATGGTATCAAAAGAAAAACCACATGCACATACACACCTCAAGAAAATGCTATAATAGAAAGAAGGAATAGGTGCACTACAAAATAACTTAGGGCTGTAATGAAGGATATTGGAGTACCGAATTCTGATTGGGTACATGTAGCAACAACCACCATCTACATCGTGAATGGAGCACCACATCCATTATACTTACTTCAACACCATATGAAGCTACATCGTGAATGGAGCACCACATCCATTATACTTACTTCAACACCATATGAAGCTTGGTATAATAGAAAATGAGATGTATCACACTTGATATGGTTTAGTTGCACCTCCTATAGTTTAATATGAAATGAGCTTAGAAGCAAACTGACGATACATGAGAAAGATGTGTACTCAAAGGTTATGAAGGTGATCTTAAGGGGGAGACCTGGATCGCAAATAATGAATACCGAAATCAATGGAGAGTTAAAGTAAGAGGCTCGTATAGGGTAAGGTATATAGTTGAGAGGATTAGATGTGACTCTTTAATTGCAAGGAACTTTGCATATACGAGAAAAGTTATTGATCAATCCACATGCTTTGAAGAAGCAAATACATACGTGAAGTGCAAGAGACTATGTAGAAGGAGATTAAAGCTTTGGAGACTATGTAGAAGGAGACTATGTAGAAGGAGCTTGAATGAATGGAAAGTAGAGTACTGAAGAGCATCCTATGTCTTTGCGAAGTGTTTAACTTTCATGTTTTTGCGAAGTGTTTAACTTCCATGTCTTTGCGAAGTGAAGACTACCTGTCACCACTTATATTTATATTTATATGATTCTGCACTACACTTTCCGTCTCGTTATCTTAACCGATCTCTGCTTTTTGCTCGATCTTAACCGAAAACTTCCGACTGGATGAAAATTCATATTTAATATATTTACGAGAACTCCATTGTTCGCAACGTCAACGTTCAGATTCGAAGAATACTGAATAGAATACTCGTCAGAATAGAATACTGAGGAAGCTATACTTAACGCTGATGTCTTGCGTTATCAGTCGCTGGAGTCACGAAGACAACTCTCTGTATCTTCGTGCACAACTTATAATTATTTGAGACAGAGTGAATTATAATTGAATTTGTATTTAAAGAGAGAAATTCTGGTTTTATTTGAGACGTGCTGGACTGTCTCGAGAGAAGGATCCAAAGACACTCAGAAAACAGAAAACGGTACTTTATTGACATATTGTGTCCTTCCGTCCTTCAATATGTCAATAAAGCCTACTATGCAATCTATGATGAAAGCAATAGAGAGAGGACTTTGGAACAATATTCTCAAAGTTGAAGTTGTAAGATTATACACATAGTGCGTGACTAGGAGAAGGAAACTTTGTACTCTATATCCAACCGCTTCTTCACAACAGGATCATATTTTTCAAGTTAAGAAAACATCCATTATCCTTAGTTAAGACTCACGCCAAGAAATTTAAATCCTCGTTATGTTTTGCATGCCATTTTCTCGAAACTCGAGTTATGTATTCACGATATTTGATAAAATGCAATAGATGTTTGATAAGATGCAATAGATTGTGCTATAGATGTTTTGTTGGAACAAGTCCATGGCAAGTCCAAGTGATGGCTTGAGTGAATCAAAAGACCTAGAGACTTGAAGGAAATGTCTAGTCTTTGTAAAGTTCACTTGTGAACTACCTCTTGCAATTTTTGAAGTCTTTACTTGATGTAAAAGTAAGAGGAATCTAAAGTGGTTGAGTCCACTCGATGAAAAAAGAAAAGAGAAGCCTAAAATTCGTGATTGAAGGTAGTTGGGGAATCAAATCAATCACAAAAAAATTGGAGAGTGATTATAGGTGAGATTCAAATTCAAATTTGGGCTCCAAATATCACTATAAATACATGACCTTCTAGTCACATTTTCTAGACCTCCAAGAGCAAAGCTTTGTGCCATATCAAAGTGTGAACTCAAGGCACACATATGGATTAGAAAGCCCATTGTACTTTACAGTGAATATACATTCATTTTCATGATCATTTGAGCTCATATCTTTATGCTTTTGTGAGTATATTGTTCACTGCCATATCTCTTAGTTTTGTCAGTCCAATAGCAGAGTTGATTTCTCTGAGCTTGGTGTACCATTTTCAATGATTTATGTTGATAATGTTTTCTCCTTAAATCTAGTAAATGCTCAACAAATTTCATTTCAATTGGGTTTTTCAATCTTGACATATGTTCATTTGAAGTCTTCATTTGGCTGGTGTAGTGAAAATATTTTATGGCACCACTTCATCTTCTCCAAAGTTCAAATCCATCTCTTCAAGTGGTATCAGAGTAAGGTTGGACAACATGGCAGATGGATTTCCTTCATCAATTGAAAAATTGGATAGAGGTAACTACTCGACCTGGTCATTAAGGATGGAAGCTTGTCTTCAAGGCATGATTTTATATGGTTATGTAGTTGGAGATGAAGTTATGCCAAGTTTCATGAACAAAGGTCAACCAACACAAGAAGAGAAAGAAAGATTGAGCACATGGTGCTCCAAGGATGCACTTGCAAGTTCTTATCTCCTCAAATCTATTTCAAATTTCTTTTGCCTCACATTAGAAGTTGAAAAACATCTCAGGAAGTGTGGAATTCACTTGAAGCCTTCTTCTCTTCAAGTATAAAGGCCAGGAAGCACCAACTATGGTTGGACTTCACAACTCTCAAGTAGGCTCCCAAACAAAATTTGACTGATTTTTTCACAAAGCTCAAGGACATAGCAGATTAGTTGAGAAGCGCTAGAGAGGTAATAGATGAAGAACAAATTGTAAGACAGGTCATCAATGTATTGAAAGCAAATGACAAGTGGGAAGCATTCACCACAACTATGGATCTATACATGGATATGCATGTACCATATTTCAATACACTCATAGCACAACTACTTACTCAAGAGGTCAAGCTTATCAAGAATGGGAAAAGCTCCAAAGGTTTCAATCTTCTGCCTTGTATACTAATACATGAAAGTCCAAAGAAAACAAAGGAAGAGGAAAGAAGGTGGATGATGAAGCAGGCTCACATCAAGCTAACTATGCAGGTAGAGGAAGACATGGTAGAGGTAGAGGTAGAGGAGGAAGACAAGGTAGGGGGAGATCCCAAGATTCTATTTCATGCTCTTTTTATGGATTAACTAATCATACAGCTGAAAATGTCTTTAGGAATTATTCCAAGAATGAAAGGGGCAGAAGATACAATAGAGGAAGTTATGGCTACTATAGAGGAAGGAACAAAAACTTCAATGGCTACCACACAACCAAAACCATTCAAACTATCAAGGAGGGAATAGGTGAAGAAGAGACTTCAATAACTACATAGAAGACTCAAATCAAGAGGACTCATTGCTACTCATGAATATGGCGATGCGACAAGGTAAATTTGATGAGCATGTTCTCTTTCATAGATTCAGGTTGTTTCAATCATGTGGCAGGAAATGTGGCACTCCTATTAGATTTAGAAGATCCAAGGAACAAGCATGAGGTACAAATAGGAGATGATACAAGACACCTTGTGGAGAAAATAGGAAATTTGAAAGCACGTGATGGAGACATCAACCTACTCAGTAAGGTACTCTATGTCCCTACCATTACAAAGAAATTGATAAGTGTTGGGTAGATAGTAGAGAAAGGCTTGCAAGTCAGGTTCACAAGAGGAGGAGCATTTGTTGAGGATCCAAGCCAAGGATTTAGGAGAATTGAAAAAGTTGAAAAGACGCATAGGTTGTTCACATTTGAATTACAAGACACTAGAAAAATTACTCTCTTTAATTATGGTAGTCAGACACTCAGAGAATTTGAAGTATGGCACAAGAGGTTAGCACATATTGGTGAAAGATCATTGAAGCGAATTTGCAAGGACCAAAGTGTACTTGGACTCCCTAACTTGGCAAAACAACACATGATTTATAAGTGTAGTGCATGTCCATTTGGAAAGTCACATAGGTTACCGTTAATGAAGAAAGGATATATGCATGGACATCTCTTTGATTTGGTTAATAGATATGTATGGGGACCTAACAAGGATGCTTCAATATCTGGATCAAGGTTTTATGTCTCTTTCATTGATGATTGCAGTAGATGGACTATATTAAACTTTATAAAACACAAAGATGAAGTCTTTTATGCTTCAAAAGATATTTGGCTCTTGTGGAGAATCAAAAAGGTAAAACATTAAAAAGGCTAAGGTCAGATGGAGGGGGAGAGTAGTTCTCCCATGAATTTGACTCCTTTCTTCAAGAGAGGGGAATCAAAAGAGAGATCACTACAAGGTACTCTCTTGAGCAAAATGAGTGGTAGAAAGAAGGAATAGGACATTTGTTGAAGCTATAGGGTCTATGCTAAATAAGAAGCACTTACCTAATTACTTATGGGTTGAGGCTATATCCACAACTACATATTTGATTAATAGGTTACCTTCAAAATCACTTGATGGCATGAAACGATATCAGGCTTTGAATGGAAGAAGGCCAAGCTTGGATCATTCTAAGATTTTTGGAAGTGTTGCTTTTGCTCATGTTCCTTCACAAGTTAGAGGCAAGATGGATCCCAAAGCAGGAAGGTTTGTATTCATTGGATATGAAAACAATCAAAAGGGCTATAGATTGTGCTATAGATGTTTGATAAATGCAAACCTAGTATATTTCATGGCATGCACTTGTTTCCATGTGTCTTGCCTTTTTCTCTCTATATCTTGTGTTTTGTTTCATATATTTGAAGTTCATTTTTTTTATTTGTGTCTCTCCTTTTGTTGTTATATTTAAAGATCTTTTTATTCTTTGCAAAAAACAAGATGCGGGCTTTTTTAGTAAGATCCGACATGTCTTGTAACCTATAAAGAAAAACTAATTAGTACATAAAATGTAAAATTATAATGGACCTCATTATAGTTGGAAGCTTTGTGCAAAGGGGAAATCACAAAATAATTAAATGGAACACCCACAATATTGAATATCGCATGAATGCTTTTTAACTAATTCACTGAGAAAATAACTATTATTTTAGTCAAATTTCTTCAAAAACAATACCTTATCCAACAATACTTCCATTGATTAACTTTCATCTCTCTACAAAGTGAAGAGTATGTGTAATCTCTTAAGTTTGTAGGTTTTGGCATGTCTCGTAGCCCAAACTACACTTTCTGCCTCGTTATCTTCTATAAGATGGAACTTTGCAACTCTTTGCATGATCTTATCCAAAAAAATGCAGAGAACTCCATTGTTTGGATTTACGAGAACTCCATTGTTCAAATTCTGCTCGACCATGAGGATATAGGGAGATGAGTGCATTTTTCATAGCCAATGTAGTGATTCTTGCATAACAAGCTATACTTAGCTGTGAGACTTGAGTGGTATTGGAAACCACTTTTCTCTTGCATTATCAGTCACTAGAGTCGCCTCATTGCGACAGCCATAGCTCAAATTATGCATCTCTGCATGTTCATCCACAACTTCTTACAAATGCCCAAATTACGCATTTTTCTCCATTGGTGCGTTCTTATAGCTGCATCTTTCAGAGTGAACATAATGATTCATGCAAAACACCCGAAAATATTCATCAACATGTAGTATTTGATGAGAATATTTCTTGGTATGAAGATTCATGTAGAAAGTTCAACTTACCTTATGATCTTGAAGAAGATTTTCCGAAACGTGTTAAGGATAATCCTTCTAAAGTTGAAGAGCAAGATACGCAAAAGAGGATGAAGCAACTAAGTATGAAAAACTCAAAATATGGAAATCTAAAGGTAAAGAAAAAATGCGAGAACTTCGACAAGAGGCATAATCATCACATTATGGCCTAAGAAGTTTCATGAGGGAGAAAAGAAAACTAGAAAGGTATGGGTTTGATACCTCTCAAGTCACTAAACATTCAATCTATCTAGCGAGGGACAAAAATAAAGAGGAGCCTTCAACATTTGAGGAAGCAAAGAAGAAATCAGAATGGAGGCATGCAATGGAAGAAGAAATTGAAGCTCTTGAGGAGAATAACACTTGGGAGTTGGTTCCAAAGTCTCTATCAATGAAAGTGATAGGCTCAAGATGCATCTAAAAATTGAAGAAGAACTCAGATGTCTCCATTAACAGGTATAAGACAAGGCTTGTGGCACAAGGCTTCGCACAAACTGAGGGAATTGATTATGAGGAGACTTTCTCTCCTATGGCAAAGATGCCTACAAGTAAGGTTTTTCTTAATATTTCCTCTTCCAAGAATTGGAAGATACTTCAATTGGATGTAAAAAATGCATTTCTTAATGGATGGATAACAAAAGAGGTATATATGGCATAACCGCCTCATTTTGAAAATCACATACATGCTAATTATGTATGTAAACTTAATAAAGCTTTGTATGGACTCAAACAAGCCCCAAGGGCTTGGAATCATAGGCTTGTCTCATTCTTGCAGGGAAAAGGGTTTCAACCTAGGAAGGCAGATCCATCACTATTCATAAATAGGAGTAACTCAGAAGTCATCTATTTGTGTGTGTATGTAGATGATATTATACTTATAGGAAATGATACAGATGGCATGAAGAGAATCAAAGAAGAGATGAGAAAAGAATTCAAGATAAGTGATTTGGGTTCACTCACCAACTTCCACAAAGAGGAAATCACAAAAAAATTAAAATGGAACACCCACAATATTGAATATCGCATGAATGATTTTAACTAATTCACCACAAAAATAACTATTATTTTATCTGAATTTGCTCGAAAACATTTTGTTATCCAATAGTACTTCCATTGTTTAGCTTTCATCTCTTTGCAAAGTCAATAGTATGCATTACCACTTATTTTTGTAGGTTTTGGCATGTCTGTTGGCCCTAACTACACTTTTTCCCTTGTTTTCTTCCATACCATGGAACTGTGCAACTTTTTGCATGATCTTATCTGACAAATGCCGAGAACTCCATTGTTCAGATTTAAGAGAACTCTCTTGTTCAGATTCTGCTCCACAATGAGGATATAGGGAGATGGCTGTGTTTTTCACAACCAATGTAGTGATTCTTGCAAAACAAACTATACTTAGCTCTGAAGACTTGCATGGTATTCGCAACCGCTTTTCTCTTGCGTTGTTAGTGACTAGAGTCGCCTCATTGTGATAGCCATAGCTCAAATTATGAATCTGTGTATGTTCATCCACAACTTCTTACAACTGCCTAAATTACACATCGGTCTTCATTGTTCTACTTGACCATGCAGATAGAGTAAGATTGGTGCATTCTTATAGCTGCATCTTTTAGAGCAAACACAGTGATTCATGCAAAACACCCAAAAATATTCGTCAACATACTGAGGAAGCTATACTTAACACTAAAGATTTGCGTGGTATCAACAATAGCTGAAATTTTGCCTTATTAGTTGCTAGATTCACTTCATTAGTACAACCATAGCTATGCCATACTTTCTTGTGCATGACTTATGCATCCATCACTGCTTTTCCAATTCTACTCATGATAGCCAGATGAGTAGGTGGACCATAGAGAGAACTCCAGATGGTGACAAGGCAAGGGCTATAAGTAGGTTGGGTTTTCTCTATGTTTTCTCTTTTCTAATTTCTCTTCTCCTTGGTTTTATAGGAGACTTTTGGCATCAATTCTTTGGATTTTGATGAGAGACGATCTTGATTGGGCTTTGTTGACAGTGATCTGAAGAATTACATCTTTGTAAGTGATGGTTTTATTCTCTATTGATAGAGAGTGAGAAAGAGAGAGAAAGAGAGAGAGAGAGAGAGAGAGAGAGAGAGAGAGAGAGCGAGAGAGAGAGATAAAGAGAGACAAAGAGAGAGATAGAGATACATACACACAGACACACCCATACTCATGTATATGCATGCATATACACATACACATATACACACATGCATGTACATAAATATGTACACATAAATACACATATGCATACACATACATATACATACATACATTCACACACATACATACATCTAGGTCTCTAGGATTAGGGTTTTGGGGTTTTCACACATGTATAAACACATATACACATATACACACATAATACATATACACATACACATCTATATACACATCCATATACACATATACATGTTTTAGGTCTAGCTCCTTAGGATAAGGGTTTTAGTGTTTTTGACATCTTGAAGCTTGCCCACGCTCATGTTTGGGGCCCAATGAAGGGGCCATCTCTATCAGATTCAAGGTATTAAAGGTCTTTCTTTGATGAATATAGTAGGTAGACTATAATCTATTTCATGAAGCAAAACTACAAGGAGTTTTCCTATTTCAACGAGTATCTTGCACTTGTAAAAACTCAAAAAGGAAAAAATTGAAATGGTTAATGTCTAATGGATGGGGAGAGTGTTTCTCCCATGATTTTTAATCTTTCTTAAAAGAGAGGAATCAAAAGAGAAATCAAAAGTCTTCTTAATAATGGCGACAAAGAAATTACAAAGCAACAACTCAAAAGGATGCTACATATGTGGCAACCATGGCCATTATACAAGGGATTGTTATCAAAGAGATAAAGGAGACTCATCAAATAGAGGGCACGGTAACTATGCTTCTACTAATAATGAAAGCATGTTAGCCACAATGCCAACGAGTCACTACAAGAGACAAGTATGATACCTTTGATATATTGATGGCAGATGCAGCAATCACATGAGCTCCAACAAGAACTTCAAAGAGATAGAAGATACACCACATGCCATTATAGGGATAGTCGATGTTATGTTGGATGGTTCTCATAAGACTTTGTTTAAAGGATGTTCTTCATGTTTCCACAATTACATAAAGAGCTATTTTTGTAGATCAATGGCTGAAAAAGGATTGCAAATTAAATTCAATGAGAAAGGATGCTTTGTGCCAAACCCTAAGTAGGGTTAAAGATTGGTGGCCAGAGGTAGGAAGCAGCGAAGGCTATTCACATTGGATGTGAAGCCAAACTTCAAGCATAGATACTACTTCACATATGGAACCAAGAAGGTAGTACAATTGCATCTTTCACATATGAGGTATTAACATATCAATGTCAAAGCTTGAACTACATGGAGAAGAATACAATATTTCAAAAAGGCTATAGATTGTGCTATAGATGTTAGATAAAATGAAAACCCAGTATATTTCATGGAATGCACTTGTTTCCATGTGTTTTTCCTTTTTATCTCTGTATCTCGTGTTTTGTTTCATATATTTGAAGTTCATTGTTGTGATTTGTATCTCTCCTTTTGTTGTTATATTTAAATCTCTTTTTTTTCTTTGTAAGAAACAAGATCCGGGGTTTTTTTAGTAAGAACCGGCATGTCTTGTAACCTATCAAGAATAAACATTTAGTATATAAAATGTAAAATTATAATGGACCTCATTATAGTTGCAAGGTTTGTGCAAAGGGGAAATCACAAAATAATTAAATGGAACACCCACAATATTGAATATTGCATGAATCCTTATTAACTAATTTAGCAACAAAATCACTATTATTTTAGTCAAATTAGTTTGACAACAATACCCTATCCAACAATACTTCGAGTGTTTAACTTTCATCTCTTGACAAAGTGAAGAGTACGTGTGACCAGTTATGTTTGTAGGTTTTGGCATGTCTCCTAACCCAAACTACACTTTCTGCCTTGCTATCTTCCACATGATGGAACTGTGCAACTCTTTGCATGATCTTATCTAAAAAATGCTGAGAAATCCATTGTTTAGATTTACGAGAAATCCATTGTTCTGATTCTACTTGACCATGTGCATATAGGGAGATGAGCGCATTTTTGACAGCCAATGCAGTGATTCTTGCGAAACAAGCTATATGTAGCTGTGAAGACTTGAGTGGTATTAGCAACTGCTCTTCTCTTGTGTTGTGAGTCACTAGAGTCGCCTCATAACAACAGCCTTAGCTCAAATTACGCATCTCTATATGTTCATCCACAACTTCGCCCAAATTACGCATCTCTGTATGTTCATCCACAACTTCGCCCAAATTACGCATCGATCTCCATTGTTCTACTCGACCATGAGGATAGAGTAAGATTGGTGCATTCTTAAAGCTGCATCTTTCAGAGCAAATGTAGTGATTCATGCAAAACACCCGAAAATATTCATCAACATGTAGTATTTGATCAGAACAGTTCTTGCTACGAAGATTCATGTAGAATCGTCAACTTACCTTATGATCTTGAATGAGATTTTCCAAAACTTGTTAAGGATAATCCTTCTAAAGTTGAAGAGCAGGATACGTCAGAAGATGATGAAGCAACTTAGTATGAAAAACTCAAAATGTGGAAATCTAAAGGTAAAGCAAAAATGCACGAACTCTGACAAGAGGGAGAATCATCACATCATGGCCTAAGAAGGTCCATGAGGGAGGAAAGAAAACCAGAAAGGTATGGGTCTGATACCTCATTAGTCACTAAACATTCAATCTATATAGCAGAGGACATAAATTAAGAGGAACCTTCAACATTTGAGGAAGCAAAAAAGAAATCAGAATGGAGGCAAGCAATGAAAGAAGAAACTGAAGCTCTTGAGTAGAATAACACTTCGAAGTAGAAATTGAAGCTCTTAGAATCAGAGGCTTGTCTCATTCTGACAAAGGGTTTCAACCTAGCAAGACAAATCCATCACTATTCATAAAAAGGAGTAATTCTGAAGTCATTTGTTTGTGTGTGTGTGTGTATGTAGATGATATTATACTTATAGGAAATGATACAGATGGCATGAAGAGAATCAACGAACAGATGAGACAAGATTTCAAGATAAGTGATTTGGGTTTACTTACCTAATTCCACAAAGAGGAAATCACAAAATAATTAAATGGAACACGCACAATATTGAATATCACATGAATGCTTTTCAACTAATTCACCAAGAAAATAAGTATTATTCTAGTTGAACTTTTTTGACAACAATACATTATCCAATAATACTTTCATTGTTTAACTTTCATCTCTCTACAAAGTGAATAGTAGTGTGACCAATGTTTGTAGGTTTTGGCGTGTCTCCTAGCCCAAAATACACTTTCTGCCTCATTATCTTCCATAGGATGGAACTGTGCAACTCTTTGCGTGATCTTATCTGACAAATGGCGAGAACTCTATTGTTCAGATTTAGGAGAACTCCATTGTTGAGATTCTGCTCCACCATGAGGATATAGGGAGATGGGTGTTGTTTTTCACATCCAATGGAGTGATTCTTGCAAAATAAGCTATACTTAGCTATGAAGACTTTCATGGAATTGGCAATTTCTTTTTTCTTACGTTGAGAGTCACTAGTCGCCTCATTGCGACAACCATAGCTCAAATTACGCATCTCTGTATGTTCATTCACAACTTCTTACAAATGCCCAAATTATGCATCGATCTCCATTGTTCTCTTTCACCATGCAGATAGAGTAAAATTGGTGCATTCTTAGACCTACATCTTTCGGAGCAGACGCCGTGATTCATACAAAGGACCTGAAATTATTTGTCAACATATTAGGGAAACTATACTTAACACTAAAGACTTGCATGGTATCGACAATAGCTGAAGTCTTGCCTTATTAGTCGCTAGAGTCACTTCATTAGTACAACCATATCTATGCCATGAATTTCAAAAAGGAAGACAAATCTTTGTATCCTCATGCACACTTGGTTGTGCATAACTTATGCATCCATCACTGGTTTTCCAATTCTACTCATGATGGCAAGATGAGTAGATGGACCATAGAGAGAACACTAGATGGTGACTAGGCAAAGGCTATAAATAGGTTGGGTTTTCTCTATGTTTTCTCTTTTCTAGTTTCTCTTCTCCTTGGTTTTGTAGGATATTTTTGGCATCAATTCTTTGGAATTTGATGAGAGATGATGTTGATTGGACTTTGTTGATAGTGATCTGAAGAACTACATCGATGTAAGTGATGGTTTTATTCTCTATTGATAGAGAGTGATAAAGAGAGAGAGAGAAAGAGAGAAGGAGAGAGAAAGAGAGAAGGAGAGATAAAGAGAGAAAGATAAAGAGAGACAAAGAGAGAGATAGAGATACATACACACAGACAGACACATACTCATGTACATGCATGCATATACACATGCACATATACATACATGCATATACATACATACGTACACACAAATACACATATGCATACATACATTCACACAAATACACATATGCATACATACATTCACACACATAGATACATCTAGGTCTCTTGGATTAGGGTTTTAGGGTTTTTCCACATGCATAAAAACATATACACATATACACACATAATACATATACACATACACATATATATACACATGCATATACACATATACATGTTTTAGGTCTAGGTCCTTAGGATTAGGGTTTAGTGTTTTTGACATCTTGAAGATTTCCCACACTCATGTTCGGGGCCCAATCAAGGAGCCATCTCTATCAGAGTCAAGGTATTAAAGGTCTTCCTTTTGACGAATATAGTAGGTAGACCATAATCTATTTCATGAAGCAAACATAGATGGATTTTTCCTATTTCAAGGAGTATCTTGCACTTGTAAAAACTCAAAAAGGAAAAAATTGAAAAGGCTAACGTCTAATGGATGGGGAGAATGTTTGTCCCATGATTTTTAATCTTTCTTAAAAGAGAGAGGAATCAAAAGAGAAATCAAAAGTCTTCTTCATAGTGGGGACAAAGAAATTACAAAGCAACAATAACTCAAATGGATGCTACATATGTGGCAACCATGGCCATTATACAAGGGATTGTTATCAAAGAGAAAAAGGAGACTCATCATAAAAAGGGCAAGGTAACTATGCTTCTACTAATAATGAAAGCATGTTAGACATGATGCCAATGAGTCACTACAAGACACAAGGATGATACCTATGATATATTGATAGTAGATGCATCAATCACATGACCTCCAATAAGAACTTGGAACAAAGGGCATGTGGAGACAAAAGATACACCACATGCCATTATACAAACAGTCGATGTTATATTAGATGGTTCTCATAAGACTCTGTTTAAAGGATGTTCTTCATATTTTCGTAATTACATAAAGGCTTCTTTTTGTAGATCAATGGATGAAAAAGGATGGCAACTTAAATTCAATGAGAAAGGATGCTTTGTGCTGAACCCGAAGTAGGGTTAAAGATTGGTTGCCAAAGGCAAGAAAGAGTGAAGGCTATTCACATTGGATGTGAAGCCAAACTTCAAGCATAGATACTACTTTACATATGGAACCAGGAAGAAAGTAGAATTTCATCTTTCACATATGAACTATGAACATGTCAATGTCAAATTTTGAACTACATGGAGAAGAATACAATATTTCTTGCATTACCAAACCTTCGCAATCAGAATCTCAAGAGTTTTTGTGAAGCTTGTCAATCAGGTAAGCGAAGTAGATCACCATTTTTGAAGATTAATTATGTGAGTTATCACCCACTGGATTTGGTTCACATAGATGTTTGGGGAACAACAAAGGAGAACTCAAATAGAGGTAATAGATAGTTTGCAACCTTTATCGATGATTGCACAATGATGACTTGGCTTTATTGCATGAAGCATAAATCACATGTCTTTTATTATTTGAAGAAGTTCAAAGCCCTTCTTCTAGAAGGAATGTGATAGGTAAATCAAATTTTTAAGGTCATGTGGAGGGGGACAATACTTATCCCATGACTTCTCTGATTTCTTAGAGTCTAGTGGTATCAAGAGAAAGATCACATGCACATACAAACCTCAAGAAAATATTATAGTAGAAAGGAAGAATAGGTGCACTACAGAATCAATTAGGGCTATGATTAAGGATATGACAATGCCACATTCTTTTTGGGTTCATGTAGCCACCACTACCATCTAGATCATGAATGGAGCACCCACATCATTTATACTTACTTTAGAACCATATGGAGCTTGGTATGATAGAAAATGAGATGTATCACATTTAAGAGTCTTTGGTTGCACCTCCTAATGTTTAATACAAAATGAACTCAGAAGTGAGATGTATACTCAAAGGTTATACAGGTGATATTAAAGGGGGTCCTAGAATGCAAACTATTACTGCCAAAATCAATGAAGAGTTAACTTAAGAGGCTCATATAGGTTAAGGTATATATATTTGAGAGGATTAGATATGACTCATTAACTGCAAGGAACGTTTCATATATGAGAAACATTATTGATCAATTCACATTGTTTGAAGAAGATAATACGTGCATGGAAGGGCAAGAGACTATTTAGAAGGAGATTAAAGGCTTGGAGTCCCGTCGATTTCTCTTTTATAAAAGAAGCTTTGATACCACAATCTACTATTATTAATAGCTTGAGTGAATGGAAAGTACAATAGTGAAGATCATCTCACCGAGATGACTCCAAAACCTACACAAAGTAGGGGTTCGATGTGGAGCACCTGCTATGAATGAAAAATCTCAAAGAGCAAAAGCTGAGATTATTTTGGAATAAGGAGGGTTAAAGATTGGTGGCCAAAGGCAGGAAGCAGCAAAGGCTATTCACATTGGATGTGAAGCCAAACTTCAAGCATAGATACTACTTCACATACGAAACCAGGAAGGTAGTAGAATTGCATCTTTCACGCATGAGATATGAACATATCAATGTCAAAGTTTGAAGTACATGGAGAAGGATACAATAGTTCTTGCATTACCAAACCTTCACAATCAGAATCTCAAGATGTTGTGTGAAGCTTGTCAATCGGGTAAGCAAACTAGATTACCATTTTAGAAGATTAACTATGTGAGTTATCACCCACTAGATTTGGGTCACATAGATGATTAGGGACCAACGAAGGAGAACTCAAATAGAGGTAATAGATACTTTGAAACCTTCATCCATGATTGCACAAGGATGACTAGGCTTTATGGCATGCAACATAAATCAGATGTCTTTTATTATTTGAAGAAGTTGAAAGCCCTTCTCACAAAAGGAATGTGATAGGTACGTCACGTTTTTAAGGTCATATGGAGGGGAGAATACTTAGCTTAGACTTCTCTTGTTTCTTGGAGTCCAATGGTATCACATGGACATACACACCTCGAGAAAATATTATAGTAGAAAGGAAGAATATGTTCACTTCAAAATCAAAATAGGGATCTGATGAAGGATATAAGAATGTTAAGTTCTTATTGGGTTCATTTAGCCACCAGTACCATCTACATCATGAATGGAGCACCCACATCAATTATACTTACTTCAACACCATATGAAGTTTGGAATGATAGAAAATGAGATGTATCACATATGAGAGTGTTTGATTGCACCTCCTAAGGTTTAGTACAGAATGAACTTAGAAGTGAATTTAGGATACACAAGAAAGATGTGTACTCAAAGGTTATACAGGTGATCTTAAGGGGGAGTCGTGGAATGCAAACTATGAATATCAAAATGAATGGAGAGTTAAAGTAAGAAACTCGTATAGGGTAAGGAATATATTTGAGAGGATTAGATATGACTCATTAATTTCAAGGAACTTTTCATATATGAGAAAAGGTATTGATCAATTCACGTGTTTTGAACAAGCAAATACATGCATGGAAGGGCAAGAGACTATGTAGAAGGACTTTAAAGCCTTCGAGTCCCATTGATTCCTCTTTTATAAAAGAAGTTTTGAAACCACAATCTACTATTGTTGATAGCTTGACTGAATGGAAAGTAAACTAGTGAAGATCATCTTACCCATATGACCCCAAAACCTATAGAAAATAGGGGTTCGATGTAGAGTACCTACTAAGAATAAAAAAGCTCAAAGAGCGAAAGATGAGACAAGTTTGAACAAAGATTGAAGTTTTGAGAGCAACCATGACCCTTGCTAATGTTCACATTTCTTGTCGTGAATATCTAAAAGTCAAGGATTCATCGATGGGAGCTAAATCAAAATCTCATCATGTAATGATGAGGAGTGTTCAACCATTTCAGTAGAGAGGATTTAAATGTCTACAAGAAAATATTTTATATATCAAATTTCTTTTCAATGATGGTAATGTATGTGGGTTTTGACTTTCTCAGAATTTGAGTTTCACCACTTATATTTGTAGGTTTCTCTCATGAAACTTGAGGGAGAACTTGAAACCTTCCCTACTAGCCTTGAAGCACGAATGGCCTTACATGTATACTCGCAAATATTTATATTCACTGAAATCACACTTCTTTTAATCAATTAGACGCGACTTTATGACCTTGCTAAGATAAGAACAAAACTATAAAGATAGAGCTTTTTCTAGCTCAATGGAATACATACAGTGTTGCACTTTTTTTCTTCCTCTCTGTTTGTGATTTTGTTGTCCTAATTCGAATAGACTACATCATTTCACTTTATTGCTTCTTGTGTGTGTGTGTGTGCATCTTGTTGTTTCTCACATGCACATTTGCATTCATGACGTGCTCATGGTCTTCACATCACTCTCATGTCTTCTTGGTGGATAATTCAAGGTTGGATCTTGATTAAATTTCGTACTTGCCATTGTCAATGAGAAGAATATAACCCACATGCACATTTGCATGTCTTATTGGACATCAGATCCAACCTTTGGAGCATACGAACCTCATCTTAAATTGACACTTAGCAAATTATGAAGTAAGGGGTCCAACATGAGAACTCGTACGTTAAATTTGAATTTGAATTCCCCTCATATCTCTCAATCAATCACCTATAACACTAAGGTGTGATGAATCCTATCTTGGAGGAAATAAGAGTCCTATCTTCTAGGGAATATTTTCCAAGTTGTATATACACACAATGGACTTCAAAGTAGAGGCATTTTGTGAGTCTCATCCGTTTTGGATTTTGAATGAGGTATTAGTCCCCTTTCATAGCAAGCCCCATTCTTTCATGAATGTTTTTTTTCCACTTTAGGTATCCATAGATCACACTCTATTTTGATAGTCAAGGAGCTATCTAGCTTTGATTGTAGAGCACATTTTCGTCTCCATATGTTATGCTCTTGTTTAAATCTTTCCCATTTTATAACGTAAATATAGTCTTCTAAAACTTACTCAAAGACGTGGTGTCAAATCTCCATATTCAAATATAAATCATGTCCATTGAAAATAGTGGTCCTTGTGTTTGTGTATTGTAAAGAAAATGAGTAGTGTGTCTTGGAGGCATTAGTTGTGAATGTAGAAGAAATTATTTTAAGTGAAATATCTTGCATTATTAAGTTCTAAATAGTCTATTTCAAGATGCCAAAAGCTCATAAGAACAAAACTATAAAGATAGAGCTTTTTCTAGCTAAATGGAATACATATAGTGTTGCACTTTTTTTCTTCCTCTCTGTTTGTGATTTTGTTGTCCTAATTCGAATAGACTACATCATTTCACTTTATTGCTTCTTGTGCGTGTGTGTGTGTGTGCATCTTGTTGTTTCTCACATGCACATTTGCATTCATGACGTGCTCATGGTCTTCATATCACTCTCATGTCTTCTTGGTGGATAATTCAAGGTTGGATCTTGATTGAATTTCGTACTTGCCATTGTATATGAGAAGAACATAACCCACATGCACATTTGCATGTCTTGTTGGACATCAGATTCAACCTTTGGAGCATATGAACCTCATCTTAAATTGACACTTAGCAAATTATGAAGTAAGGGGTCCAACATGAGAACTCGTACATTAAATTTGAATTTGAATTCCCCTCATATCTCTCAATCAATCACCTATAACACTAAGGTGTGATGAATCCTATCTTGGAGGAAAAGAGAGTCCTATCTTCTAGGGAATATTTTCCAAGTTATATATACACACAATGGACTTCAAATTAGAGGCATTTTGTGAGTCTTATCCGTTTTGGATTTTGAATGAGGTATTAGTCCCCTTTCATAGCAAGCCCCATTCTTTCATGAGTGTTTTTTTTTTCCACTTTAGGTATCCATAGATCACACTCTATTTTGATAGTCAAGGAGCTATCTAGCTTTGATTGTAGAGCACATTTTCGTCTCCATATGTTATGCTCTTGTTTAAATCTTTCCCCTTTTATAACGTAAATATAGTCTTCTAAAACTTACTCAAAGACGTGGTGTCAAATCTCCATATTCAAATATAAATCCTGTCCAATGAAAATAGTGGTCCTTGTGTTTGTGTATTGTAAAGAAAATGAGTAGTGTGTCTTGGAGGCATTAGTTGTGAATGTAGAAGAAATTACTTTAAGTGAAATAACTTGCATTATTAAGCTCTAAATAGTCTATTTCAAGATGCCAAAAGCTCATAAGCGCATTCCATAGGAAATGAAAAAAAAATCGTTGGACGAAAAAGAGATATGTGGAAGTGTACCAAACCGGCCATGCATTCTTTAGATTGTATAGGCAAGTTGCACATTCTCCCCCAAG
Source organism: Ceratopteris richardii (assembly GCA_020310875.1). Classification (NCBI taxonomy): domain Eukaryota; kingdom Viridiplantae; phylum Streptophyta; class Polypodiopsida; order Polypodiales; family Pteridaceae; genus Ceratopteris; species Ceratopteris richardii. Next base: position 121,285,454 of record CM035427.1, read on the forward strand.
TGTGATATGAAAGAAACTTTGACACACTGAGAAACTCAAAGAACACCACTAGAAGCTATTGAAGGCATTGAAAGAAGAGAATGTATTGATTCAAGTTCAACGGAAGTCTCCTAGTGATGAAGCAAGACATGGATCACAACTCACTTGATACTCTTGGAGTAGATGGGTAAGACTCACAATCCACATCACACATGTTGTATAAAAAAGCCTTATTAGAGTACATTAAAGTGCACCATGTTTGAACATAACCCTTCGATTGGAAAACTAGATAACATAACTATTACATGTGGAAGTTTAGGATGCCAACCTTAACTAGAGCATATGTTATACTTTATAGAATAATGGAATGTTATATGTATTTTAATGTCTTGAGGTTTTTAATGTGATTTGTGTTTTGATTTAGTAGGTGAAGACTCATGAGGGTGTGAATGTGTGTGGACTTATTCAAATATCTGGAAGAATATTTAGAAGATATTATTTTAGTTTTTTTTGCAAAAATAATAGATCACTTTAAAAAGCAATGTTTTTGTAAAAATAGTAGATCACTTGAAAAGTGGAATTTGTAAATAAAGCAGATTTTACTAAATGCCTTCTTTTCAAAGCACCACCCTCATGTATCTTCTATTTAGGATGTAATGAAAAATACCTATAAATATACATGCTCTAATACCACTGTTGATCGGATCCCATAAACGCACATATGTAGAGAATAGTATGAAAATAAAATCTAATAAAATTACTCATAGAATAGATAGAGACAAGAGACTTGAGAGTAGATTGCATACAATCTTCCCCTAAAGATTGGTGGCCAAAGACAAGAAGGAAGGAAGGGTATTCACATTGGATGTGGGGCTAAAGCGCAAGCATACATACTACTTCACCTATGGACCAAGAAGGTAGTACAAATGGATATTTCACATATCATCTATGAACATATCAATGCTCAAAGTTTTAACTACATGGAGAAGAAGAAAATAGTTCTTGCAATACCGAACCTTCACAAGAGTTGTTTTGTCTTATACTAGCTTCCCACTTCTAATCTTCACTTATTCTTGTGAAGCTTTTGACTTTATTCCAACTCTTCCGTAGGGAGCACACAAGATTCGAGCCTTTTGGAAAACCAGGATCGGGGAAAACAAAAGGGTTAGAATCAGATGTTTGGGGACCAACAAAGCAGAACTGAAATGGAGGTAATAGATACTTTGCAACCTTCATTGATGATTGCACAAGGATGAGTTGGCTTTCTTGCATGAAGCATAAATTAGATGTCTTTTATTATTTGAGGAAGTTGAAAGCCCTTTTTAGAGAAGGAATGTGATAGGTACATGAAAATTTTAAGGTCATATCACGGGAGACAATACTTGTCCCATGATTTCTTTGATTTCTTGGAGTCCAATGGTATCAAGAGAAAAACCACATGCACATACACACCTCAAGTAAATGCTATGATAGAAAGAATGAATAGGTTCACTACAAAATTACTTAGGGCTGTAATGAAGGATATAGGAGTGCCAAATTTTGATTGGGTTCATGTAGCAACCACCACCATCTACATCATGAATCGAGCACCCACATCAATTATACTTATTTCAACACCATATGAAGCTTGGTATAATAGAAAATGAGATGTATCACACTTGATAGGGTTTAGTTGAACCTCCTATAGTTTAATATGAAATGAGCTTAGAAGCAAACTGACGGTACATGAGAAAGATGTGTACTCAAACGTTATGAAGGTGAACTTAAGGGGGAGACCTGGATCGCAAACAATGAATACCGAAATCAATGGAGAGGTAAAGTAAGAGGCTCATATAGGGTAAGGTATATAGTTGGGAGGATTAGATATGACTCTTTAATTGCAGGGAACTTTGCATATACTAGAAAAGTTATTGATCGAACCACATGCTTTGAAGAAGCAAAGACATACATGGAATGGCAAGATACTATGTAGAAGAAGATGGAGGCCCATCGATTTCAGTTTTACAAAAGGAGCTTTGATATCACGATCTACTCTTGTTGATAGCTTGAATGAATGGAAATTACAGTAATGAAGAGCATCTCACCTAAAGGACTCCAAACCCTACGAGAAGTAGTGGTTCAATGTCTTTGCGAAGTGTTTAACTTTCATGTCTTTGCGAAGTGAAGACTACCTGTTATCTTAATCGATTACACTTTCCGCCTCGTTATCTTAATCGATTTTTGCTCTTTGCTCGATCTTAACCGACAACCTCCGACTGGTTGAAAATTCATGTTTAATGTATTTACGAGAACTCCATTGTTCGCAACGTCAACGGTGTGAGTTCTGAACGCGCCTCGCTCGAACTTATGTCGTTCAGATTCTGCGTGACCATGATGATAGAGGGAGATGGGTGCGTTCCTATAGCTGCAAAACACGCGAAAATAGTCGTCAGAATACTGAGGAAGCTATACTTAACGCTGAAGACTTGCGTGGTATCCACAAACGCTGATGTCTTGGGTTATCAGTCGCTGGAGTCGCCTTGAACTTCGATTATCAGCCGCTGGGTTATCAGTCGCTGGAGTCGCTGGAGTAGCTATGCCTTGAACTTCGAAAACGAAGACGAATCTCTGTGTCTTCGTGCACAACTTCTAGTGCCCCAATTACTACGCATCGATCACTGATTTTCTTTCTAGGTTTCAATGTTTAGATACTGCTTTCCAAGGCCTTCAGTCATCAGCTTCTAAACGTCGCCGAAACTATAAGAATTTAACTTTTGTTGCAGCTGTTGTACGCAAATAGTTATATTCTGTATCGTTTTACTGAAGGTGGTGCATACGTTTTATTGTCAGACAGAGTGAATTATAATTGTATTTGTAAGTACAGAGAGAAATTGTGTTATAATTGTATTTGTATTTATAGAGAGAAATTGTGGTTTTATGAGACGTGCTGGACTGTCTCGAGAGGAGAAGGGACCAAAGACACTCAGCGTTACGGCTTTTCGTTAAGAAAAGAAAACGGTACTTTATTGACATATTGTGTCCTTCCGTGCTTCAATATGTCAATAAAGCCTACTATGCAATCTACGATGAAAGCAATTGAGAGTGGACTTTTGAACAACATTCTCAAAGTTGAAGTTGTAAGGTTATACATATAGTGCGTGACTAGGAGATGGAAACTTTGTACTCTATATCCAACAGCTCCTTCACAACAGGATCAGATTTTTCAAGTTTAGAAAACATCCGTTATCCTTAGTTAAGATTCATGCCAAAAAATATAAATCCTCGTTACATTTTGCATGCCATTTTCTCGAAACTCCGGTTATGTATTTAGGATGTTTGATAAAATGCAATACATGTTTGATAAGATGGATTAGATTGTGCTATAGATGTTTTGTTGGAACAAGTCCATGGCAAGTGCAAGTGATGGCTTGAGTCATCAAAAGACCTAGAGACTTCAAAGAAATGTCTAGTCTTTGTAAAGTTCACTTGTGAACTAGCTCTTCTAATTTTTGAAGTCTTTACTTAGTCTAAAGTGGTTGAGTCCCATGATGAAAAATGAAAAGAGAAGCGACGAATCCGTGATTGAAGGTAGTTGGAGAATCAAATCAATTACAAAAAGATTGGAGAATGATTATAGGTGAGATTCAAATTCAAATTTGGGCTCCAAGTATTACTATAATACATGACCTTCTAATCATATTTTTTAGACCTCCAAGAGCAGAGCTTTATGCCATATCAAAGTGTGAGTTCAAGGTGCACATATATATCAATATGTCCATTCTACTTTACAATGAATATACATTCATTTTCATGATCATTTCAGTTCATATCTTTACGCTTTTGTGAGTATATTGTTCACTGCCATATCTCTCAGTTTTCTTAGTTAGATTGCACAGATGATTTCTATGAGATTGGTGTATCATTTTCAATGATTTAAGTTGATAAATTTTTCTCCTTAAGTCTACTACATGCTCAAAAAATTTCATTTCAATTGGGTTTTCAATCTTGAGATATATTCTTTTGAAGTGGACTACATCTCTTTGTTCTGTACTTCTCTATAAGCACTCCATCAGAGCAATCATTTTCCTGGAGCTAGTTCGCAGTGTGTGTGAAGAGAGATGGTGGATGCAATCCAAAGATGAGTAGGTGCCGCTACAACCAGCTTCACACCAGCCAACTGAGACTTCAGAGTTGATTAGTAGACCCTTTGAGCTTCCTAAATCCACCAAAATATCAGCCAAGTACTTTGGAACATGTATCCCAAAAGTTTAAGTCAAGACAGGCTAGTTGCGAAATGACTAGCTCCCAAAACTTGCTATTTTTGGACATACACCTGCTGGAAAAAATGAACAGTGCTCTCAACCTGGAAGGAATTAGAAAAATTCCTTTTGGGCATAGCAAATAGACTTAGCAAGCTTCCTATTCCAAGTTAAAACACTTCAAATGATGGACTGAGCACTGAGAACAAGTTTCATCAAGTTCTGGAACATTCCCACAATTCTCGGGGCTCTGCAGAGATAGACCAGTAAGCAGTAAAATGCAGATATCTCCAAAAGTATAAATCCAATGACCTTGAAAATTTATAGGTAGAAACTAGACAGTGAGAGCTATCCAACGCACTTTAAAACACTGAAAAAGGTTCAGTAAAACTCGAGATATGACCTTCTGAAGTTACTGCTCTGAGTGAGTATAGCAGAGAACAAAACAGAGAGGTAGATGATAATAAATGTATAGATTCACATATGATTACAACCACATTGGCAATGAATCTTTGCACAATGGGAGTAGAATGATAGAGCTATGGAGTAAGCTCTTCAATCTCTACAAAATGACATGAAGTGGTCACGTACAAGGCTTGCTAATCGCCTCTTCCTTCTTGCTCCTTTTATAGCAATTCTTGGAGGGAGTTTTGAATTCGAATTCGAATGGCTCCACCTAAAAGTGATCCCCAAAGTTAGGAGAGATTCCCTCAGCTCAAAAATTCGTGATTTTGGTAGTTGGAGCCACGAATTTGCTTTTACATCATGGATGAGGTAAGCCATCCTTTTACTTTTTTCTTTTTCCATTTACAAGAGATAAAATGTACTCTTTTACAAGAGGTGTTCACATGACTACTCATGTGACTTACAAATGAGGATAATATCAAGCATATCAAGCATGTAGGCTTGGGCAAAATGCACCAACAGCTCCCCCTCAAGCCTAACATGCTTGGCCTCCAAATAAGTATTCAATTGTCCTTGATTTCCTGCAAACCAATCATCAACTTGAATCTACTTAATTTCGTACCATCAAGAGCTTTCGTCAACATGTCTGCACATTGCATATCTGTAGAGACATAGAATAGTTGAATATCCTTGCTCAATAGCTTCTCCCTTACATAATGGTAGTGGACTTCAATATGCTTGGTTCTAGCATGGTATACCGGATTAGCTGCTAGATGTAGTGAGCTTGTGTTGTCACCAAAAATGTGAGGTGTTGAAGAATGAAGTCCAAGATCTGTGTACAAAGATTTTAACCACATGATTTCTTGAGTTGCATTAGCCAAACCTCTATATTCAGCTTCAGTAGAAGATAATGCCACGGTTGGTTACTTCTTCGATGACCAAGAAATGATTTTTGAACCTGCAAATGATATATACCCTGATGTGCTTCTTCTATCATCTTTAGATCCGGCCCAATCTGCATCTGAGTAGACCTTTAGCTCAATATCTGAAGTATATGAATAGAACAAACCTTCATTCATGGTCCCCTTTAGGTACTTGAGGACTGGCTTGGCCGCTTCCATATGTGGTCTTCTCGGCTTATGCATAAACTGACTCAATATGCTAACACTATAGCATATATCCACCCTTGTGAGTGTTGCATAGTTCAAACTTCCAACCAAGCTTTGATAGCTTGTGATGTCTTCAATTGGCTCTCCTTCATAAGCACTAAGCTTATGATTTTGCTCCATAGGTGTACCTGCACACTTGGTATTTTCCATCTTGAACTTGACGAGCATGTCATGGACATACTTCCTTTGTGTGATGTATATACCTGAATCTGTGTAGATCAACTCCAATCCAAGAAAATAAGTGAGTGGTCCGAGGTCACTTATCTTGAACTCCTCCTTCATTTGACTCTTTACCTGTTTGATTCCTTCAAGATCATTGCCTGTGATAATAATATCATCAACATACACACATAAATAGATCACTTCAGATCCATTCCTCTTTATGAACAAAGAGGTATCCGCCTTGCTAGCTTTGAATCCTTGGTCCTGCAAATAAGTAACCAATCTGAAATTCCAAGCTCTTGGAGCTTGCTTCAATCCATACAAAGCTTTCTTTAGTTTGCATACATAGTTAGGATGATGTGCATCCTCATATCCAGGAGGTTGTGCCATATACACTTCCTCAGAAATCCATCCATTCAAGAAAGCATTCTTTACATCAAGTTGATAAAGATTCCAATTTCTAGATGCAGCAAGACTTATGAGAACCCTAATTGTAGGCATTTTTGCAACAGGAGAGAAAGTCTCCTCATAATCAATACCATGGGTTTGAGCAAACCCTTTAGCAACTAACCTTGCTTTGTGTCTATTTATACTTCCATCTGGATTCCTCTTGATTTTGTATATCCATCGAGATCCGATTATCTTCATAGATGGCTTGTTAGGTACAAGCTCCCAAGTGTCATTCTCCTTCAAGGCTTCCATTTCTTCATCCATTGCATCTCTCCAAGCTTTCTTGCTTTGTGCTTCTTCGAATGTGGTAGGTTCTTCATTGGTTGAATCCTTTGCAATGTAGATTGAGTGCTTGGTGACCAAAGAAGTATCATAACCAAACCTCTCTGGTTTCTTCTTCTCCCTCGAAGACCTTCTAAGTGGTTGATGTGAGCTCTCGGGTCCATATGTAGCATCCTGCATCTTTGCTTTACCTTTGTTCTTCCATAGCTTTAGTCTTTCCAAGTCTTCTAGGTCAATCTCCGAATCACTTTCTTCAATCTGCTTTGGCTCCTTTGGTTGAAGTGATGGAAAATCTTCATCCAAGTCATATGGCAGCTTCACTTTCCTGTCATCATCAAACCATGATTTGTTTTCATCAAAAATTACATCTCTACTCACAGAAAATCCTTTATTGGTTGGATTGTACAATCTATATCCTTTTTGGTTTTGATCATAACCAATGAATACACACTTCTCTGCCTTGGGATCCAATTTCCCTCTTACTTGAGAAGGAATGTGAGCATAGGCTAAGCATCCAAAGATTTTACAATGCTCTAGACTAGGTCTTCTTCCATTCCACACTTCATATGGAGTGGTTCCATCTAGTGACTTAGATGGAAGTCTATTTATGAGATATGTGGCTGTCGACACAGCCTCTGCCCATAGGTAGTTCGGCAATCCCTTTTCATTGAGCATGGACCTTGCAGCTTCGACAATAGCTCTGTTCCTCCTCTCTGCTACACCATTGAGTTCGGGTGTATACCTTGTAGTGACTTCCCTTTTAATGCCTCTTTCATGCAAGAAGGCATCAAATTCAAAAGAGAAGTATTCTCCTCCACCATCTGATCTGAGTCGTTTCAAAGTCCTACCTGTTTGGTTTTCAACAAGAGCAATATACTTCTTAAAGCAATTAAACACTTCATCCTTGTGCTTCATGAAAAACAGAATGGTCCACCTGCTACAATCATCTATGAAAGACACATAATATCTTGAGCCTGATATAGATGGCTCCTTACTTGGACCCCACACATCCGTGTGCACTAGATCCAAAGGATTTTGATACATATATCCTTTCTTATTGAAAGGTTGTCTATGAGCCTTGCCGAGTTGACAAGCTTCACACTTATAAATCATGTGTTGCCTTGTGATATTAGGCAAACCAAGTACACTTTGGTCCCTGCAAATCTGTTTGAGTGTCCTCTCACCAATGTGAGCAAGCCTTTTGTGCCATATCTCCAACTCTGTTAGAGTTTGAGATCCATAGCTAAACAAAGCTATGTTCTTTGTATCTTCCACTTCAAAAGTGAAAAGCCTTCCTGTCTTTTCTCCTTTGGCAATCCTTCGAAAGCCTTGCCTTGGGTCTTCAACATATGCTCCAAATCGATTGAATCTAACCTGCAATCCTTTTTCAACAATCTGTCCAACACTTATTAAATTTTTGGTAATTGTAGGGACATACAAGACTTTGCTTAAGAGGTTCATATTCCCATCTGATGTCTTCACATTACCTATCTTCTCCATTGAGTGCTTTGTGTCATCTCCTGTCTGCACTTCATGCTTGTTATGAGGATCTTCCAAATCAGAAAGTAAAGCCACATTTCCTGCTACATGGTTCGAGCATCCCGAATCAATGTAAAATATGTGATCATCATCCTTACCCTTCTTTGTTGATAGATTCATAATCAATAATGAATCTTCTTGACTTTGGTCCTCTGCATAGTTATTGTAATCTCTTCTTCCTCTATGGCCACTTTGATAGTTGTTGTTGTTGTTGTAATTGTTGTTGTAGTAGTTGTTGTTGTTGTAGCCTCCATTGTACCTACCTCTATTTGATCCATAGCCACCTCTATTGAATCCTCTTCCTCTTGAGTTCCTTGGATTCTTGAAACATTCTTCAGTAGTATGGTTAGATAAGCCACATATGTTGCAAGGTTGAGATGATTGGAATCTCCCCCTGCCTTGCTTTCCACCTCTGCCTCTTCCTCTAGCTCTTCCTCTACCTGCAAAGTTTGCTTGGAAAGAGCTTCCTTCATCTTCATTCTTCCTATTCTTTGACTTGTCCTTGACCTTAGCTTTATCAGAATATAAGGCAGAAGTTTGATTACCTCTTGAGGACTCACCACCTTTGCTAATCTTTGCTTCATGAGTGAAGAGTTGGCCCATGAGTGTGTTGAGGTCGGGTACATGCATATCCATGTATAAATCCATGGCTGTTGTGAATGACTCCCACTTGTCGTCTGCTTTGATTCCATTCATGATTTGTCTTATGATTTGCTCCTCTTCAATTATCTCTCCAATGCTTCCAAGTTGGTCGGAAATCTCCTTCATCTTTGTGACATAATCAGTCACATTTTGCTTCGGGCTTTTCTTCATTGTTGTGAACTCCATCCACAATTGGTTCTTCCTTGCTCGAGTGTTGGAAGAGAAGAAAGAAGCAAGTGCATTCCAGGTTTCTCTTGATGTCTTGCATCCCTTGACATGAGGTAAAAGAAAATCAGAGATTGAGTTTAGAATATAGGACCTTGCAAGTGCATCCTTCGAACACCAATTCGAAAGTCCTTCCACTTCTTCATGTGATGGTTGCCCTTTGTTCCTCATGGTTGGCATTGCTTCATCTCCGGATATGAATCCATATAGATTCCTTCCTTGAAGGTAAGCCTCCATCCTTAGAGACCATGCCGGGTAGTTGTTTCGATCCAATTTGTCAATTGTTGATGGAAATCCATCTCCCATGTTGCTTGACTATGCTCTGATACCACTGTGAAGAGAGATGGTGGATGCAATCCAAAGATGAGTAGGTGCCGCTACAACCAGCTTCACACCAGCCAACTGAGACTTCAGAGTTGATTAGTAGACCCTTTGAGCTTCCTAAATCCACCAAAATATCAGCCAAGTACTTTGGAACATGTATCCCAAAAGTTTAAGTCAAGACAGGCTAGTTGCGAAATGACTAGCTCCCAAAACTTGCTATTTTTGGACATACACCTGCTGGAAAAAATGAACAGTGCTCTCAACCTGGAAGGAATTAGAAAAATTCCTTTTGGGCATAGCAAATAGACTTAGCAAGCTTCCTATTCCAAGTTAAAACACTTCAAATGATGGACTGAGCACTGAGAACAAGTTTCATCAAGTTCTGGAACATTCCCACAATTCTCGGGGCTCTGCAGAGATAGACCAGTAAGCAGTAAAATGCAGATATCTCCAAAAGTATAAATCCAATGACCTTGAAAATTTATAGGTAGAAACTAGACAGTGAGAGCTATCCAACTCACTTTAAAACACTGAAAAAGGTTCAGTAAAACTCGAGATATGACCTTCTGAAGTTACTGCTCTGAGTGAGTATAGCAGAGAACAAAACAGAGAGGTAGATGATAATAAATGTATAGATTCACATATGATTACAACCACATTGGCAATGAATCTTTGCACAATGGGAGTAGAATGATAGAGCTATGGAGTAAGCTCTTCAATCTCTACAAAATGACATGAAGTGGTCACGTACAAGGCTTGCTAATCGCCTCTTCCTTCTTGCTCCTTTTATAGCAATTCTTGGAGGGAGTTTTGAATTCGAATTCGAATGGCTCCACCTAAAAGTGATCCCCAAAGTTAGGAGAGATTCCCTCAGCTCAAAAATTCGTGATTTTGGTAGTTGGAGCCACGAATTTGCTTTTACATCATGGATGAGGTAAGCCATCCTTTTACTTTTTTCTTTTTCCATTTACAAGAGATAAAATGTACTCTTTTACAAGAGGTGTTCACATGACTACTCATGTGACTTACAAATGAGGATAATATCAAGCATATCAAGCATGTAGGCTTGGGCAAAATGCACCAACAATGTGTACTTCATCATTTTCCATGCTTCAAAGCTTGACACAATCCACATATTGTCTAGTATATTTCTACAAGATTTCATAAGCATTGCGTTTTTAAATCTTGAGATATAAACATTTCTCTACTCACGGGTTTGAGTACTGCTATAGCCGTGAAAATCGGGGTGATGCTACAACTTGTTAAACACATTTCTCTTTATCTAGTCCATATTTTTTTTGAAATAACTCTTAATTGTTATCGTACTAAGTTAATAAGAGTTTCTCAAAAGGAATAAAGTGAATTGCTGTTGTGGCCAGAGCATTGTTGAAAACACTACACAGGTGTATGAACCAAGCAAGTATTTTTATCTTGAATCTACTCCAACTTATCTATTTTATATCATCTCTTCAAGACTGATCTTCCAAGGTACATAGGGTGTCTAATACATCCTTTGGCAAGCTAAAAGAGCCCACCGTATATCTCTGGAGTTCATTTGGCTAGTGTAGTGCAACGTGTTTGGAGCACCACTTCTTCTTCTCCAAGTTCAAATGCATCTCTTCATAGTGGTATCAAAGCAAGGTTGGACAACATGGCAGATGGATTTCCTTCATCAATTGACAAATTGGATAGACGTAACTACTCAGACATGTCATTAAGGATGGAAGCTTATCTTCAAGGTAGGAACTTATATCATTATGTAGCTGGAGATGAAGTTATGCCAAGTTTCAAGAACAAAGGTCAACCAAGACAAGAAGAGCAAGAAAGATTGAGCACATGGTGCTCCAAGGATGCACTTGCAAGTTATTATCCCCTCAGATCTATTTTATATTTTTTTTTTCCTCACATTAGAAGTTGTAAAACATCTCCGGAAGTGTCGAATGCACTTGAAGCCTTCTTCTGTTCAAGTACAAAGGCCAGGAAGCATCAACTATGGCTAGACTTCACAACTCTCAAGAAGGCTCCAAAACAAGATGTGACTAATTTTATTACAAAGCACAAGGACATAGCACATAAGTTGGGAAGCACTGGAGAGGTAATAGATGAAGAACAAATTGTAAGACAGGTCATCAAATGACAAGTGGGAAGCATTCACCATAGCTATGGATCTATACATGGATATGCATGTACCAGATTTCAATACACTCATAGTACAACTACTTACTCAAGAGGCCAAGCTTTCAAGAATGGAGAAAGCTTCAAAGGTAATCAATCTTCTACTTGGTATACTAATAAAAGCAAGTCCAAAGAAAACAAAGGAAGAGGAAAGAAAGTGGATGATGAAGCATGTTCACATCAAGCTAACTATGCAGGTAGAGGAAGACATGGTAGAGGTAGAGGCAGAGGAGGAAGACAAGGCATGGGGAGATCCCAAGCTTCTAATTCAGGCTCTATTTGTGGATTAACTAATCATACAATTGAAAATTTCTTTAGGAATTCCAAGAATCAAAGAGGCTAAGGATACAATAAAGGAAGTTATGGCTACTCTAGAGGAAGGAACAAGAACTTAAATGGCTACCACAACAACTACAAACATTCAAACTATCAAGGAGGGAATAGGGGAAGAAGAGACTTCAATAACTACACTGAAGAGTCAAATCAAGAGGACTCATTGCTAATCATGAATATGGCAATGCCACAAGGTTAACCTGATGAGCATGTTCTCTACATAGATTGAGGTTGCTCCAATTATGTGGCAGGAAATGTGGCACTCCTATGAGATTTAGAATATCCAAGGAACAAGCATGAGGTACAAATAGGAGATGATACAAGACACCTTGTGGAGAAAATAGGAAATGTCAAAGCAACGGATGGAAACATCAACCTACTTAGTAAGGTACTCTATGTCCCTACCATTACAAAGAATTTGATAAGTGTTGGGCCAATAGTAGACAAAGGGTTGCAAGTCAGGTTCACAAGACGAGGAGCATTTGTTGAGGATCCAAGCCGAGGATTTAGGAGAATCGGAAAAGGTGAAAAGACAGGTTGATTGTTCACATTTGAATTACAAGACGCTAGAAGCATTGCTCTCTTTAATTATGGTAGTCAGACACTCACAAAATTGGAACTATGGCACAAGAGGTTAGCACATATTGGTGAAAGATCATTAAAGAAAATTTGCAGGGACCAAAGTGTACTTGGACTCTCGAACTTTTCAAAACAACACATGATTTATAACTTTAGTGCATGTCAATTTCGAAATTCTCACAGGTTACCATTCATGAAAAAAGGATATATGCATGGAGATCTCTTCCATTTGGTGCATACAGATGTATGGGGACTTAGCAAGGATGCTTCAATATATGGATCAAGGTATTATCTCTCCTTCATTGATGATTGTAGTAGATGGACTATATTATACTTTATGAAACACAAAGATGAAGTATTTTCATTCTTCGAAAGATATTTGGCTCTTGTGGAGAATCAAACACGTAAAACATTAAGAAGTCTAAGGTCAGATGGAGGGTGAGAGTACTACTCCCATGAATTTGACTCCTTTCTTCAAGAGTGGGGAATCAAAAGAGAGATCAATACAAGGTACACTCCTGAGCAATAGACTGGCAGAAAGAAGGAATAGGAAAATTGTTGAAGCTCGAAGGTCTATGCTAAATGAGGTGCCGTTACACAATTACTTATGGGCTGATGTTGTATCCACAACCACTTATTTGATTAATAGGTTACCTTCAAAATCAGTTGATGGCATGACACCATATGAGGCTCGGAATGGAAGAAGACCAAGCTTGGATCATTGTTAGATTTTTTGATGTGTTGCTTTTGCTCATGTTCCTTCACAGGTTAGAGGCAAGATGGATCCCAAAGCAGAAAGGTGTGTATTCATTGGATATGACAACAATCAAAAGACCTAGAGATTATAGAACCCAACAACCAAAGGATTCTTGGTGAGTAGAGATGTAGTATTTGATGAGAATAGTTTTTGGTATGAGGATTCATGTAGAAAGGTCAACTTACCTTATGATCTTGAAGAAGATTTTCCAAAACTTGTTAAGGATAATCCTTCTAAAGTTGAAGAGTAGGATACATTAGAAGATGATGAAACAACGCAGTATGAAAAACTCAAAATGTGGAAATGTAAAGGTAAAGCAAAAATGCAGGAACTTGTACAAGAGGCGGAATCATCACATCATGGCCTAAGAAGGTCTAGGAGAGAGAAAAGAAAACTAGAATGGTATGGGTTACTTTCATCGATGATTTTTCTAGGCATGCATGGGTATATCCATTGAAGGAAAAGTCCAAAGTGTTCATATGCTTCAAACAGTTTTTGGTTTTGGGTGAAAATTTCTCAGCATGTAAAATGGGCACCCTCCGTTCTAATCGAGGGGGGGAATATATGTCTTCTGATTCTAATGCATTTCTGGCTAAAAAGAAATAAAATACCAGTATACAGTGTGGTATACACCTCAACAGAATGGAGTTGCTAGACGAAAGAACAGGTCACTCATGGAGATGGCGAGGTGTATGGTCAAGAGTCAAGCTTTACCACATAGTTTCTGGCTTGAGGCTGTTATGTGTGTAGCATTTGTAATTAACAGGTGTCCCACTAAAGCGCTACACTCTATTACTCCATATGAGGCTTGGCATGATTGCACGCCATCTGTTACTCATCTGCATGTTTTTGGTTGTTTGGCATATGCATTAGTGCCTGAACAACATCGCAGAAAATTGGATGATAAAGTAGTAAAATGTATTTTTGTTCGGTACAGTTCTAAAAGTAAAGGCTATTGTCTGTATCATGCACAGACTAAACGCATTCTAGTTAGCCATGATGTTGTTTTTGTGAGATTTTATTCAACCATTGCTTTCATGTACTAAGGAGACATGTGTTAGCTCCAAAGACATGTATGATACTTTGCAAGTTTCATGTGATGATGAAGATCATCCCATTTTTTATGTAGATTTACATGATGCACTTGTTGATGAGAGAGCTGATATTAAGGAGGCAAAATGTATGCCAAAATGGTTGGTCTAGACTTTGCATGACAGCAAATTATTAGATGCCCCTCTATAATATCGTACTCGATCAGGCTCTCATAGTGGCTCTTTTGTATGAGATTGCTATGCTATGGCTGCATCTAGTCTTTGTGATGAGACTGAGCATGTTTCATTTGATGAAGCACAAAATTCAAAAAATTGGATGGCTAATATGCAATCTGAATATGATGTTATAATGAAGAATGGTACTTTGTCTTTATGAGACTTGCCTCCTAGCAAGAAGGCCATTGTCACTAAGTGGGTATACAAGTTGGAGCAAAAACTTGATGGTACAGTTGACAAGTATAAGGGCATGAAAACTAGGTGTGCATGTTAAGGAAGGTGTTATATGGTTTAACGCAAGCACCAGATGCTTGGTATGAAAAGATACATGCCTATCTGATTACGCATGGTTTTGAGAATAGTCCAACTGAAAGCACCTTATATGTTAAGCGTGCTCATGATGTACTTCTGATAATTGTGGTTTATGTTGATGACATGCTGCTCACTGGTCCTCATGACATGCATATTGCTGATTTTAAGGCTAATTTGCATGCCTCATTTGAGATGTCTAATTTGGGGCATTCGCATCACTATTTGGGCATTCAGTTTATGCAAGTTGATGGTGGAATGGCTTTATGCCAAATAAAATATATTGAGATATTATTGTAGCATTTTGGCCTTGAAGATTATAAACCTATTGCTAGTCCTATGAGGACAGGTTTACGATTGAGTCTTCATGATGCTGGAGATGCGTTTGATGTTGTTCTCTATCAACACGCTATTGGATGCTTGATTTACTTATGCATTACGCGACCAGATATTCAGTTTTCTAGCTCAAAGATGAGTAGGTTTATACATTGCCCAAGAGTCCATTGGCACACAATGAATCGCATCTTTTGCTACTTGAGTGGTACTCGGCTACTTGGGTTGTTTTATCCCAAGGGGGAATCACTACTACCAGACTTGCATGATTTTTCTAATTTTGATTCCGCTAGTTTCTATGACACTCGTGTGTCCACTAGTGGCTTTTGCTTCATGATTGGTAGCTCATGTATATCTTGGTTGAGCAAGAAGCAGCCTACTATGGCCACTTCTAGTTGTGAGGCAAAGTATAGGGCAGCTTTCACAGCGATTGTTGAGTGTGTGTAGCTTAGATGCCTTATGGCTAATTTGAGTGTTGGTCAGTCTTCTGCCACCACCATCTTCACAGACAGTCAGAGTGCATTGGTAGTTGTGAGGAACCGTGTGTTCCATGCTCGCACTAAGCACATTGAGGTGCATTATCACCTTGGCATATGTGCCCACGCAAGAGAACACTCTAGACCTTTTCACGAAGGCTCTGCCTAGGGAGAAGTTTGAAGCTTTTCGCAAATCTTTGGGCTTACTTCCTTTTGTGGAGTGACTTCCACATAGCTTGGCACTTCCTTATACATGAGTGCCAGCTCCTTGTTCACCGCACCACTCCCAGTGGGGATTTGTTGATATATTTAGGTAGTGATATGTGTGAACACACTAGGACCATCAACGCACTTTTTTCCCTCTTTAGGAGGCTTTTTTCCCCTAGCTTGTATATATGCCTATTGCCCTAAGGGTCTTTTTATCTTTGTAAATTCTAGTGGTAATACATTCAGTATTGTGTGTTGAGATCCAAGCTTCTTCTTCTTCCTTATGTGGTTCGCATGCTTCCATAGACGTCTAGCTCCAACATGCAGGTACTCCAATGGAGTTTAATCATACATTGAGCTCACATAAAGGTGAACTCATAGAAGATGTGACACATTATCAAAGCCTTGTGGGTAGCTATAACTATGCCACATTGACAAGGGTTGATATATGTTATAGTGTGAGTGTGCTAAGTCAATTTATGCACACACCCAAGAAACCGCATATGGAAGCTGCCAAGAGGATGCTTAGATATCTCAAAGGGACCATGAATGAAGGTTCATACTACACTCATGTATCTGATTTAAGTTTGACATTGTTCTCTGATGCAGATTGGGCTAGTTCCAAGGAAGGCAAAAGGAGCACCTTAGGATATCTTACCTTTGTAGGTTCAAAACTTGTCTCATTGTCATCCAAGAAGCAACCCATAGTTGCACTCTCTTCCACTCAAGCTGAATATAGAGGTCTTGCCATAGCTACTCAAGAAGGAATGTCTATGAGGGCACTATTCACAGACCTTGGATTGGAGATTGGATCTCCAAACATTTTGGGTGACAACATGAGCTCCATTCACTTGGCTACGAATCTAGTTTTGCATGAAAAGGACTAAACATATTGAGCTACATTATCATTATGTAAGAGAGAAGATAATGAGCAAGGAAATTCAGTTAACTTATGTGTCCACTCATCAACAATGTGCAGATATTCTAACCAAAGCATTTGATGGTATAAAACTTTGCAAATTCAAGGCTATGATTGGTTTGCAGGTAATCTTGGAAGATTGAAGACCTCAAGATCAATTCACTTGAGAGGGAACTATTGGAACATGTTTGTCGCAAGTGCAAGTGATGGCTTGAGTCATCAAAAGACCTAGAGAGGTGAAGGAAATGTATAGTCTTTGTTAAGTTCACTTGTGAACTACCTCTTGTAATTTTTGAAGTCTTTACTTGATTTAAAAGTAAAAGGAATGTAAAGTAGTTGAGTCCACTTGATGAAAAAAGAAAAGAAAAGCCATGAATTCATGATTGAAGGTAGTTGGGAAATCAAATCAATTACAAAAAGGTTGGAGAGTGCATTTAGGTGAGATTCAAATTCAGATTTGGACCCCAAATATCACTATAAATACATGACCTTCTACTCGCATTTTCTAGACATCCAAGAGCACAGATTTATGCCATATCAGAGTGTGGGTTTGTTGGTGTAAATCACAAGCCTACACATTTGGCTTGGAAGACATCATGAAGACTCCACATGCATGAAGAACCATAGGAACATATGCTAGTGGTTTATTACCACTTTACCTCATTGTAAAAGTCTAATTTGACTTAGAATGTTTTGTAATCACCTACCTAAGTGATTCGTGGAAACGCAGATCACTTGATTGAGAGAATATTTCCAAACTTTTAGATGATTGATCATAGGAAGCCAAAGATTTGAATTTGAATTCAAATCCTAAGTCATTTCCTATAAAATTGGATGTGAAAAAATCGTGGTTAGATCACTCCATTCTCGAGGCTCATTCTGTTGAGCTTGAGTGTGTGTAAGGACTATACCATAGCCTACAACTCTATACACCATTTGGAAATGCTAGACATGCCAATGGGATTGTACACAATTGTTAATCAATAGATACATTTAGATCATTCATCTCTGTATTCACTTCTTGTCTACTCCAAAGTCTGTTAACTTGTCAAGGGCATATCTCGGTCAATACTACTCCAAATTCCGTGATTCAAAGCTTGTTGGATTCAGCTTATAGTCATCCACATGCTGTCAAAGTTTGAAGTGATTTCGTTCAGCCAATTCAGAGAAATCGTCGTCAAGGTGCTCACTAGTCTATCTCTACTATAGTCCTAAAAAGTCGGGGGTATATCTAATTTTGCTAAATCAATTTCTCTTAGTATAGTTTGTCATTTTACATCATTCCACTTTAAAATGTTAGCTTACTAAGCTAATTGAATACTCCTAGAAGGAATTTTATCAATTGCTACTGTGCTGGTCACACTGAGCAAAACATTGAGCCTGTCAAGACCAAAATAGAAGGTTTTCTTGACTTTGTGACTTCCAAAGTTATCTGTTTTGATTCAATCATTGCACACATCATTTCCAAAGGACATAGGATATTTCTTGGTGTCATTGGGAAGCTAAGGAAGTCTACTAATCAAGTCTGAAGCTAAAGAGGGCTGGTACAAAGCAGGTTTTAGCAGTACCTACTCAATCTCTTGGATCATCCATCCATTTTTCCCAACAGTGGTATCAGAGCAAATAAGGTAAAATGGGAGATGGTTTTCCTTCATTTATTGACAAATTGGACAGGAACAACTATCAAGCATGGTCTCTAAGGATGATGACCTACTTACAAGGAAGGAGTCTCTATGGATACATCTCAGGAGATGAGGAATTGCCCTCATTCAAAGCAAGAGGTTCGCCAACCAAGGAGGAGCAAGAAAAACTCAACACATGGTGTGTAAGGGATGCATTGGCAAGGTCCTATTTACTCAACTCTATATCTGACTTTCTTTTACCTCATATCAGAAATTGTAAGACTTCCCAAGAGACTTGGGAAACCTTGTCATCATATTTTTCCTCTAATACAAGGGCTAGGAAAAATCAGTTGTGGATTGAATTCACAACACTAAGGAAGCAACCTAAGCAAGTTGTTTTAGAATTTGTGACCAAGATCAAAGATGCAAATCAGTTAGCAAGCATAGGAGAAGAAATTGGAGAAGAACAAATTGTAAGGCAGGTAATTAATGGAATCAAGGCTGATGACAAGTGGGAAAGCTTCACCACTGCAATGGATCTCTACATGTACATGCACACTCCAGATCTTACAACTCTCATGGGTCAACTATTCACACATGAAGCAAAGCTTACCAAGAGTGGAGATACTACCAAAGGTAACAACTCTTCTGCCCTATACGCTGATAAGAAATCTAAAGATAAAGGCAAGAGTAAGAAGGTGGAAGATGAATGCTCTACCTCCCAAGCCAATTATGTAGGGAGAAGTAGATCTTCAAGAGGTAGGGGCAGAGGAGGTAAGCAAGGTAGGGGGAGACCCTATAACTCATCACCATGTAACATTTGTGGTTTGTCAAACCACACCACAGATGAGTGTTACAGGAATTACAAAAATCAGAGAGGAAGAGGCTACCAAAGAGGTGGATACTCTCAGTCTAGAGGAAGGTTCAACCATCACCAAGGCCACAACAACAATTATAACAACAACTACAACAACAATTACAATGGCAACTATCAAGGAGGATTCAGAAACAGAAAGGACTACAACAACTACACAGAGGAGCAGGATGACTCTCTCTTGATCATGAACATGACTTCAAAGTCAGGTACAAATGATGATCACCTATTTTATATTGATTCAGGGTGTTCAAATCATGTGGCTGGTAATGTGGCACTACTCTCTGATCTTGAGGAACCAGAAGGTAAACACCAAGTCCAAATAGGTGATGATACAAAGCATTCTGTAGTTAAAGTTGGAAATGTGAAAACTTGTGATGGTAATCAGAATTTGTTGAGCAGAGTACTTTATGTACCTACAATCACAAAGAACTTAATGAGTGTTGGTCAGATTGTAGAGAAAGGGTTGCAGGTCAGATTCAATCAGTATGGAGCATTTGTGGAGGACCCAAGACATGGATTCAAAAGGATAGCTAAAGGAGAAAAATTAGGTAGACTTTTCACTTTTAAGAACATTGCATTATACAGTAATAAAGATCAAACACTTTTAGAGCTTGAGATTTGGCACAAGAGATTAGGGCACATAGGAGAAAGAACCTTGAAGCAAATGTGCAGGGACCAATGTGTGCTTGGGATACCTAATGTATCCAAGCAACATATGATTTACAAGTGTGGTGCTTGTCAATTTGGTAAGTCTCACAGGTTACCCTTCTCCAAGAAAGGATATATGCATGAAGACTATTGTAGTACTCCTTCTCTGTTCTCTCTCTCTCTTTGTGGCATGGAAGCAGTAGGCTCCAAGCACAGGGGTCAGAACCCGCTGGTCCGAAGAAGATAGAAGATAAAGAGATTGAGAGGAGAGCTCTCAGATGCCTTGGGCTGTAGCTTCAGGGAATGTTCCATTCTATTTCTTGGACGTAATTGGGTCTGGGCAGTTGGTGCTTTCAAGATTAAAGTTGGTACTTCCGGGCGAATGGTTGCTTTCATTTCAGTTGATTAGCTTTATCTTTCCCTTTATCTCTCTTTTTCTCTCCCTATTTCCCTCACTCTCTATTTCTCTCTCTCGTTTTCTTATTCTCTAAGTCTCTCTCTCCTTCCCTCTCTCTATGCCTCTTTCTTTTCTCTCTATGTCTCTCTCTCTCTCGCCCCCCTCCTCCACCACCCTCCGCATACCCTCTCTCCTCCACCACCCTCCGCATGCCCCCTCCTCCACCACCCTCCGCAATCCTCACTCCTCCTCACCCCTCACCGCTCCGCAACCCTCACCCTCTCTCTCTTCCCCTCTCTCTATCTCTCTATCTCTCACACACCCGCCCCACTCCGCACGCACCCCAAAGCCCACCCCCTCTCTCTTCCCCTCTCTCTATCTCTCTACCTCTCACGCCCCGCCACCCCCCTTCTCACCTTCCCCGCAGCCCGCCTCACCCTCCCCGCAACCCTCCGCAATCCTCACTCCTCCGCACCCCTCACCGCTCCGCAACCCTCACCCTCTCTCTCTTCCCCTCTCTCTATCTCTCTATCTCTCACACACCTGCCCCACTCCGCACGCACCCCGCAGCCCACCCTCTCTCTCTTCCCCTCTCTCTATCTCTCTACCTCTCACGCCCCGCCCCGCAGCCCACCCCCTCCGCGCTCCTCACCTCCGCCAACTCCTCCGCCCACCCCCGCCAAACCCCCTCCTCACCTCCGCCAACCACCCCCACGACCCCTCCGCCACCACTCCTCGCCACCCCCCTTCTCACCTTCCCCGCAGCCCGCCTCACCTCCGCCAACCACCCCCACGACCCCTCCGCAACCACCCCCACGACCCCTCCGCCACGACCCCTCCTCACCTCCGCCAACCACCCCCACGACCCCTCCGCCACCACTCCTCGCCACCCCCCTTCTCACCTTCCCCACAGCCCGCCTCACCCTCCCCGCAGCCCTCCGCTATCCTCACCCCCGCATCCCTCTCTCTCCGCAATCCTCACCCCCGCACCCCTCTCTCTCTCCCTCTCTCCACCCTCCCGCATCCCGCTCTCCGCCTCCGCCCCACTCTCCGCCCGCCCTCTGCCCCGCTATCCTCTCCCCGCCGCCCGCCTAACCCTCTCCTCTCCCGCCTCCTCACACCCTAGCATCACCTCCGCTCCCCGCCTAGCTCCGCCCCACCCTCTGCCTTCCTCCCCCGCCCCCTCCGCCTAGTACCCCCACCCTATCTCCGCCCCGCCCTCCACACTCCACCCCTCACTCCGCCTCCGCCCCGCCCCTCACCCCGCCTCCGCCCCCCGCCCCTCACTCCGCCTCCGCCCCCGCCCCTCACCCACCTCCGCCCCCCGCCCCTCACTCCACCTCCGCCCCCACCCCTCACCCACCTCCGCCCCCGCCCCTCACTCCACACTCCACCCTCCACTCCACACTCCACCCCTCACTCCGCCTCCGCCCCGGCCCTCACTCACCTCCGCCCCCCGCCCCTCACTCCACCTCCGCCCCCGCCCCTCACTCCTCCGACCCCCCGCCCTCACAACTTCCCCCCCCTCAGAGCTCTGCCCCTTGCCCCTCACCCACCCCTCACCCCGCACACACTCCCACACTCACCCCCACAAGCACACACTCACACCTCCGCACATGCACACACCCCTACCCTCACACATGCACATACCATGCTCACACCCTCACACACACACACATTCTCACACACACACACATGTAGTGTTCACCTCATTTGTGTTCATACTAACGAGTCGCATATGGATGCCCCTAATATGGGTTTAGATGCGAACACACATACATTATGTGATCTTTCACAGTGATATCAATATACCCACGCACATGCTCACTCACATCCACACACATGCATACATGCAATCACATACACACTCACACACATACACCCACATCCTCACATGTACACACACACACCCCCACACACACCCACACACGTACATATTCTCACTCACACATTGAACCTGTTAAGTGGACAGAGGATTCTCAACCCAAAGACCTATTAGCTATCACATCAGCAACAGAGTCGAAGCATATATGAGAAATACATGCCTCCATTGAAAGTCTCCTTAGAAGCTGTTGAGGTTTTTGTTGCACAATGGCCAACCTCTTCAATGAGGATTAAATGTAACAAAGTCTTTGATGCCAATGGAAGGGCTGTCTGGGTTGGTAAGGCTGCTCATGCAATATTAAATGCACTTGGTCAAGGGACAAGCAGTTAGACCCATCAACTTCATTCAAACGTCGGGGATTAAATCAGTGAGGAAAGAAAACAACACAAAATGGGAATCTCAGATGGCAAGTGAAAAGATAAAAAGGTAATTGTCAAAAGTGAAAGTGGAATTGCTAGCAACCATTCACGGCGACTACCTATTTTTTAGGATCTAATTCAAATCAAGTGGAATATTTGACCTACCCCCCAATTTTGGGTGGTTATCCGGTGCGTGATCAGTGGACGTGAAGATTCGGCAAGGCTCTCTTGGCCTATTGAGGCCTATATAAACAAGGGATTGTGCTCATTTGGGTACACACACTGGAGTACATATACAAGTTTTAGAGATACAGTGGTCCGTGTATACGTGCAGAAGACCTCTCTTGCACTTGGTGGTTTCAAGTCTACTGGGGGAGCTACTCTGTCGTGTATACAGAGGGTAGGCTTCACAGTGAAGGGCTATGAGCACTATACTGTAAGAGAGCAGCTTGGGGTTATTTATTTTCTGTGAGTCAGTGTTATTGATTAGGTTCTATCCTCTTGAGGAATTCTTTGTATTGTTCTGAGTTATTCTGCATATCATTGGCCCTTATGTTGATGAGAAGAATCTGATGTACTGGAGTGAATTACTTTTTGGGTGGCTTGTTAGCCCTAAGTTTGTGGCTTGTTAGACCTAAGTTTACACTTGTGAGCATCATCCATCATTAGCCCAACTTTGTAATCATCTGATTTGAATCAGGCAGAGTACGGTCTTCCTTGGTTATTGGTTGTCCATATTTTTTGAAACATTTACCATTCTGTAAAATTCATGTTGTCGGCCTGCCCACATAAATGTTAAAGGGTATACTTCCCTAAAGAGAACCCCCCTTTAGTAGGCGACGTACTGGATGGTTAAACTTTAATCTCTATTTTCTATAAAAGTAGATACCCCAATACCTCCTCTACAACTATCTAGAGCTTGTACACACAGATGTATGGGGACCTAGCAAAGACCCCTGAGTCTCAGGTTCAAGGTACTATGTGTCTTTTATTGATGACTATAGCAGATGGACTGTATTATACTTTATGAAGCACAAGGATGAAGTATTTACTTGTTTTAAGAAATATCTTGCATTAGTTGAAAATCAGACAAGAAGGAATTTAAAGAGGCTAAGGTCAGATTTTGAGGACTTCTTGCAGGATAGAGGCATCAAAAGGGAAATAACCACAAGGTACTCTCATAAACAGAATGGGGTAGCTGAAAGAAGAAATAGGTTAATAGTTGAGACAGCTTGATCTATGCTTAATGAGAAGAAATTACCTAACTATCTATGGGCAGAGTGTGTCTCTACTGCCACCTATCTCATAAACAGGTTACCATCAAAGTCACTTGATGGTATGACACCATATGAAGCATGGCATGGTAAGAGACCATCATTGGATCACTGCAAAATTTTTGGATGTGTAGCATATGTACACATTCCTTCACAGGTAAGAGGAAAGCTAGATCCAAAGGCTGAAAAATGTATTTTCATTGGATATGATTTAAATAAAAAAGGTTACAGGTTTTATAACCCTACCAACAAGGGATTTATGGTAAGCAAAGATGTGATCTTTGATGATAATGATTCTTGGTATGAGAATGAATGCAGGAAGGTCAAACTACCCTATGATTTGAAAGAGGAATTTCCAAAACTTACAAAGGAGGAACCAACTTAGAAAGAAGACTCAAGTTCAGATGATGAAGATACAATCAACCTTGAAGAGTTCAAGGCATGGAAGTCCAAAGGCAAAATGAAGATGAAGAAGCTTGAGGACAAACCAGAATCTTCAACTCAATCAATCAGAAGGTCTCAAAGAGAGAGCAAAAAACCTATCAGATATGGGTATGATACATCTCTTGTTACTAAACATTCAATTTATCTTGCAAAGGATTTGCTAAATGAAGAACCACGATCATATGAAGAAGCAATCACAAAATCAGAATGGAAGGAAGCTATGGATGCGGAGATTGAAGCACTCAAGGAGAGTGATACATGGGAGTTAGTACCCAAGAAGGACTCCATGAAGGTAATAGGATCCAGATGGATCTATAAATTGAAAAGAAATTCTGATGGCACAATTAACAGGTACAAGGCCAGATTAGTAGCCAAGGGTTTTGCACAAACCCAAGGCCTGGACTATGAAGAAACATTTTCTCCTGTGGCCAAGATGCCAACAATCAGAGTGTTGATGAGTGTGGCTGCATAAAAGAATTGGAACATGTACCAATTGGATGTCAAGAATGCTTTCTTGAATGGATGGATTTCAGAAGAGGTTTATATGTCACAACCTCCTGGCTATGAAGACCCTTGTAAGAAGGTAACTTATGTTTGCAAATTAAAGAAGGCTTTATATGGATTGAAGCAGGCACCTAGGGCATGGAATTACAGGCTAACTACATACCTCCAAGACCAAGGTTTTGTCATGAGTAAGGCTGACACTTCTCTGTTCATTAAGAGAAGTAATTCAGAGGTAATCTATCTTTGTGTTTATGTTGATGACATCATCATTACAGGCAATGATGTAAATGGAATCAGAAGCATCAAAAGCCAGATGATGAAGGAATTCAAGATCAATGATCTTGGATTATTGAAGTATTTTTTGGGACTTGAATTAGTTTACACTAATTTAGGAATATACATTACTCAAAAGAAGTATGTGCAGGACATGTTGAAGAAATTTCACTTGCAGGATGCTAAAGCAGCAAGCACTCCAATGGAGGTGAACTTAAATCTAAGTGCCCATGAAGGTGATGAAGTCCAAGACATTACAGGTTATCAAAGTATTGTAGGTAGCTTGAACCATGCTACCTTAACTAGAATTGACATTGCATATAGGGTTAGTGTGCTAAGTCAATTTATGCACAAGCCAAGGATACCTCACTTAGAGGCTACCAAAAGAATATTGAAGTATCTCAAGGGTACACAGAACCATGGTCTCTACTTTCCTTACACTTCAGATATTGACATAAAAGTTTATTCAGATGCAGATTGGGCAGGATGCAAGGATGATAGAAGAAGCACTTCAGGATACATTTATTTTGCAGGTGACAAACCGATTTCATGGTCTGCAAAGAAGCAACCAACTATTGCATTGTCTTCTACAGAAGTAGAGTATAGAGGGCTAGCTAATGTCACTCAAGGAGCAATTTGGATTAAGATTTTGTATTCAGAATTGGGCTTATATACTAGGCCTCCAATTATCTTTGGAGATAATACAAGTTCTCTTCACCTTGCAGCTAATCCTATCTATCATGCAAGGACCAAACACATAGAAGTTCATTATCATTATGTGAGAGAGAAGTTGCTAAGCAAGGACATTCAGCTCACCTATGTGTCAACCAACACGCAATGTGCAGATTTGCTGACTAAAGCTTTGGATGGGACCAAACTTTGCAGGTTCAAATCTCTGATTGGATTGCAGGATGTACTTGAAGATTGAAGATGAAGACTTAAGCCAAAATGTTTGGCTTGAGGGGGAGCTGTTGGTGTAAATCACAAGCCTACACATTTGGCTTGAAAGACATCATGAAGACTCCACATGCATGAACAACCATAGGAACATATGCTAGTGGTTTAATACCACTTTACCTCATTGTAAAAGTCTAATTTGACTTAGGATCTTTTGTAATCACCTACCTAGGTGATTCGTGGAAAAGTAGATCACTTGATTGAGAGAATATCTCCAAACTTTTAGATGCTTGATCATAGGAAGCCAAAGATTTGAATTTGAATTCAAATCCTAAGTCATTTCCTATAAAATTGGATGTGAAAAAGTCGCGGGTAGATCACTCCATTCCCGAGGCTCATTCTATTGAGCTTGAGTTTGTGTAAGGACTATACCATAGCCTACACCTCTCTACACCATTTGGCAATGCTAGACATGCCAATGGGATTTTACACAATTGTTAATCAATAGATACATTTACATCATTCATCTCTGTATTCACTGCTTGTCTACTCCAAAGTCTGTTAACTTGTCAAGGGCATATCTCGGTCAATACTACTCCAAATTCAGTGATTCAAAGCTTTTTGGTTTCAACTCAAAGTCATCTACATGATGACAAAGGTCTAAGTGATTTCATTCAGCCAATTCAGATAAATCATCGTCAAGGTGCTCACTGGTCTATCTCTGCTACAATCCTAAAAAGTCGGGGGTATAGCTAATTTTGCTAAATCACTTTCTCTGAGTATAGTTTGTCATTTTACATCATTCTACTTGCAAATGTTAGCTTACTAAGCTAGTTGAATACCCCTAGAAGGAATTTTATCAATTGCTATTGTGCTGGTCACACTGAGCAAAACATTGAGCAGGTGTCAAGACCAAAATAGAAGGTTTTCTTGACTTTGTGACTTCCAAAGTTATCTATTTTGATTCAATCATTGCACACATCATTTCCAACGGACATAGGCTATTTTTTGGTGTCATTGGGAAGCTAAGGAAGTCTACTAATCAAGTCTGAAGCTAAAGAGGGCTGGTACAAAGTAGGTTTTAGCAGTACCTACTCAATCTCTTGGATCATCCATCCATTTTTCCCAACAGGGTTCGCGGCACACATGTATCCATAAGTCCATTGTACTTTACAATAAATATACATTCATTTTCATGATCATTTGAGTTCATATCTTCATGGTTTTGTGAGTATACTATTCACTAGCATATTTCTTTGCTTTCTCAGTCAGATTGGAGAGCTGATTTCTCTAAGATTGGTGTATCATTTTCAATGAATTAAGTTGGTAAAGTTTTCTCCATAAAACTAATACATGCTCATAAAAGTTCATTTCAATTGGGGTTTTCAATCTTGAGATATATTCATTTGAAGTTGACTATATCGCTTCATTCTCTACTTCTCTGTCAGCACTCCATTAGAATAGTCATTTTCTTAGAGCTCATTCTCACTGTCTACTTGATCAATTTCCATGATTCAAAGCTTGCTAGAATATGCATACTCTCTAGTATATGCTTACAAAATTTCATAATCATTCATTTTTGAATCTAGAGATATAAATATTTCTTTACTAACACGTCTGAGTACAACTAGAGCTCGTGAAAATTGAGGTGATGCTACAACTTGTTAAACACTTTTCTCTTTATGTAGTGGCCATAGAATTGTTCAAAACACTAGGCAGATGTATGAACATAAATAGAAGGTCTTTTTATCTTGAATCTACTCAAGCTTATCTATTTTGATTCATCTTTTGGAGAGTGATCTTCCAAGGTACATAGGGTGTCTAATACATCCTTTGGCAAGCTAAAAGGGCCATTAATATATCTTTAGAGCTCATTTGGTTGTTGTAGTGCAAAGTTCTTGCAGCATCACTTCATCTTCTCCAAGTTCAAATCCATCTCTTCACATGTTTGATAAAATGCAAACCCGGTATATTTCAAGGCATGCACATATTTCCATGTGTCTTGCCTTTTTCTCTCTGTATCTCATGTTTTTTTCATATATTTGAAGTTCATTTTTGTGATTTGTATCTCTCCTTTTGTTGTTAGATTTAAAGCTTTTTTTTCTTTGTAATAAACAAGATCTGGGGTTTTTTAGTAAGAACCAACATGTCTTGTAGACTATAAAGAAAAAATATTTAGTACATAAAATGTAAAATTATGATGGACATCATTATAAATGGAAGGTTTGTGCAAAGGTGAAATCACAAAAAAATCAAATGGGACACCCATAATATTGAATATCGCATGAATACGTTTTAACGAATTCAACAAGAAAATCACTATTATTTTAGTCGAATTTGTTTGAAAACAATACGTTATCCAATATTACTTACATTGTTTAACCTTGATCTCTGTGCAAAGTGAAGAGTAATTGTGACCATGTATGTCTGTAGTTTTTGGTGCGTCTCCTAGCCCAAATTACAGTTTCTCCCCCGTTTTCTTCCATATGATGGAATTGTTCAACTCTTTGCACAATCTTATCTGACAAATGCAGAGAACTCCATTCTTCAGATTTACAAGAACTCCATTGTTCAGATTCTACTGCACCATGAGGATATAGGGAGATGGGTGCATTTTTCACAGCCAATGCAGTGATTTTTGCAAAATAAGCTATACTTAGCTATGAAGACTTGCGTGCTATTGGCAATTGCTTTTCTCTTGCGTTCTTAGTCACTAGAATCACCTCATTGCGACAGCCATAGCTCAAATTATGCATCTTTGTATGTTCATCCACAACTTCTTACAAATGCCCAAATTACGCATCGATCTCCATTGTTCTACTCGACCATGCAGATAGAGTGAGATTGGTGCATTCTTATAGCTGCATCTTTCAGAGCGAACGTAGTGATTCATGCAAAACACCCAAAAATATTCATCAACATACTAAGGAAGCTATACTTAACACTAAAGACTTGCATGGTATTGACAATAGCTGAGGTCTCGCCTTATTATTCGCTAGAGTCACTTCATTAGTACAGCCATAGCTACTCCATGAGTTTCAAAAAATGAAGATGAATCTTTGTATCTTCATGCACACTTGCTTGTGCATAACTTACGCATCCATCAGTGCTTTTCCAATTTTAGTCATGATGGCCAGATGAGTAGATGGACCATAGATAGAACTCTAGATGGTGACTAGGCAAGGGCTATAAATAAGTGGGGTTATCTCTATGTTTTTTCTTCTCTAATTTCTCTTCCCCTTAGTTTTGTAGGAGATTTTTGGCATCGATTCTTTGGAATTTGATGAGAGATGATGTTGATTGCGCTTTGTTGATAGTGATCCAAAGAATTACATTGATGGTTTTATTCTCTATTGATACAGAGCGAGAAAGAGAGAGAGAGAGAGAGAGAGAGAGAGAGAGAGAGAAAGATAAACAGAGACAAAGAGAGAGATAGAGATACATACAAATAGACACACACATACTCATGTATATGCATGCATACACACACACACATATACACACATGCATATGCATACATACATACACACAAATACACATACTCATACACAAACATATGCATACATACATTAACGCACATACATACGTCTAGGTCTCTAGGATTAGGGTTTTAGGGTTTTTACACATGCATAAACACATATACACCTATACACACATACACATATATATATATATATATATATATGCATATACACATATACATGTTTTAGGTCTAGGTCTGTAGGATTTTTTCAAAAGTTTACCAGGCTTATCTTACAAATATACCTCCTCGATGGGAGCACATCTTCAAGATGAAATGTATAAATCACATTAATCATTTTTCTTCAAAAATAAAAAAAGTTCATTAATGTAGAATATTAAAAATTCTCAAATGTTAAGGGAGAATTCTATCTGTTTGAATAGTCTGCAAATAACATTAGATTTTGTGTTGATCTATCTTAATGTTGTACCACTACAACATATCGAGGGTATACCGAGGTTGCTACCGAGGCAAATGAACGGGCGTGAATTCTTCCCGACGTCGGTGTTGCAGTCGGTGTAGGCATCGGAACCAAAGCGCTGCTATGGACACCGGTATAAGCGTCGGTATAGGCGTCGGTATAAGCGTCGGTATTTTCGACGCATATACCGACGTCTATACCGACAACCGCTGGGTGTACCGGCGCATATACCGACGACCATACTAGACCTACCGACGCGTATACCGACGACCATACCTGCACAAATTTTTTTGGGCATAGTGTGTTGTCTTTTGCTAAAGCATGATGTTGTTTAGCAAAAGACAATACACTCTGCCCAACTGAGTACATGTGTTATGTACTCTAATGGCAACCAAAACATAAACTTATATGAACAAAAATGAAAAATAATTCATGTACAGAAAGTCGTATATTCCATAAATGAGAAATGTACAAAAGTGTGGCAAAGCACTTACATATGGGAATCGAATACAAAATTATGGTACATCATTACCACATAGGAGTGTAATACAAAATTGTGGCAATGTGACAAAACACTTCCATATAGGAATCGAATACAAAATTATGGTTCATCATTGTCGTATGCGAGTGTGATACAAAATTGTGGCATTGATCAAAATATTTATACCTACAATCCTGCAACAAAACATATGTATAAAATAAGACCAATTAACATGACATTTATAAACAACAACTAGAAACACGAAACCAAGATATAACTTTACCTAATCAACAATATTCTCCCATGAGACGATTGCACCGCATCCCTCTAAGTCTTGTAACAATGCAGTCAGTCTATGTCGATATCCATAGGATTCTTCAGCTCGCGTTGGAGGACGACCCACTACCAACTCCTATAGTAAATTTGCAAAATGTTAGATGAATATACATAATATACTTAACACAAACAACTTCAATAATTAACATCATACTTACAAATTGGTAGCGCATATTGTCGTATCCGTCGCTACCTAAATGTGACGTTCCAATCGTATCTAACCGTGTGGCCGCCGCATCTCTTTGTTGACGATACCGATCAGGAGTATGTTGATGTTCATCCTGAATCGATTCCCATTCTTCGGCGTCTAGCCATACAGGCTTCAGTAAGCCTGCTTTGAAAGCATCGCGAGCTTCCAATCGTCGATGCGACATGACCTCGCGTGCTGTATGTTGTATCCAATCGGAACTCACAACAAGATTGCTAGGTGCTGGCCGGTACTCTTCATATAATATGCATTGTGTGATATGATTTTTAGAGTCTCTATCCTGTTCGGCCCATTTTAGCATTACTGAATGACCGAATTCGATAGAGCAGAGTTGTTGTATCTGTTGTCGCATTGACTTCCTCGCCACATCCATAACTGGAGCTCCATTACGGATATGATATATCTTCGATTCATCATGATCATGTGCACCCCAAGGTGTACGTGGAGATCCCATCTGATGCAATATGAAGATCTCATCTCATCCAATGTATATATATGCATGCTTAAGCTTGTATACATATGCATTCATGTATGCATATGCATTCATGTATGCATATGCATTCATGTATGCATATGCTTGCTTGTATGCATATGCATGCTTAAGCTTGTATACATATGCATTCATGTATACATATGCATATGCATACATGTATACATATACATATGCATATGCTTGTTTGTATGCATACATGTACATATACATGTATGTATATGCATACATGTATGTATATGCATATGCATACATGTATACATATACATATACATATGCATATGCTTGCTTGTATGCATATGCATGCTTAAGCTTGTATGCATATGCTTGCTTGTATACATATGCATGCTTGCGTGTATGCATATGTAAGCATATGCTTACTTTCTTACATATGCATATGCATGCTTGAGCATGTAAGCATATCCATATGCATGCTTAAGCATGTATGCATATGCATATGCATGCTTAAGCATGTGTGCATATGCATTCATGTATATATATGCATTCATGCATGCATATGCATATGCATGCTTCAACATGTATGCATATGCATTCATGTATGTATATGCATATGCATGCTTAAGCATGTATGCATATGCATTCATGTATGTATGCATATGAATGCATGCATGCATATGAATACATACATGAATGCATATGTATACATGAATGCATATGCATACATACATGAATGCATATGCATGAATGTATGCATATGCATCCATGCATGTATGCATATGCATGCATGCATGCATATGGATACATGCATATGCATACATGCATGCATGCATATGCATACATGCATGCATGCATATGCATACATGCATGCATGCATATGGATACATGCATGCTTAAGCTTGTATACATATGCATACATGCATGCATGCATATGGATACATGCATATGCATACATGCATGCATGCATATGCATACATGCATGCATATGCATACATGCATGCATATGCATACATGCATGCATGCATATGCATACATGCATGCATGCATATGCATACATGCATGCATGCATATGCATACATGCATATGCATACATGCATGCATGCATATGCATACATGCATGCATGCATATGAATGCATATGCATGCATGTATGCATATGCATCCATGCATGTATGCATATGCATGCATGCATGCATATGCATACATGCATGCATGCATATGCATACATGCATATGCATACATGCATGCATGCATATGCATACATACATGAATGCATATGCATACATACATGAATGCATATGCATACATACATGAATGCATATGCATACATACATGAATGCATATGTATACATGCATGCATATGCATACAAACATGAATGCATATGGATGCATGTATGCATGTATGTATGTATGCATATGCATGCATGCATGTATGCATATGCATATCCCTCATGCATGCATGCATATGCATGCATGTATGCGTATGCATGCATGTATGCATATGCATTCATTTATACATATGCATACATGCATGCATGCATATGCATACATACATGCATATGTATACATATGCATGCATGCATGTATGCATATGCATGCATGCATGTATCATATGCATACATGCATGTGTGCATATGCATGCATGCATGTATCATATGCATACATGCATGTGTGCATATGCATGCATGTATGCATATGCATGCATTTATGCATATGCATTCATGTATACATATGCATAAATGCATGCATGCATATGCATACATACATGCATATGTATACATATGCATGCATGCATATGCATGCATGCATGCATATACATGCATGTATGCATATGCATTCATGTATACATATGTATGCATGCATGTATGCATATGCATACATACATGAATGCATATGGATGCATGTATGCATGTATGTATGTATGTATGCACATGCATGCATGCATGTATGTTGCATATCCCTCATGCATGCATGTATGTATGTATATGCATATGTATGCATGTATGTATGTACATGCATATGTATACATATGCATGTATGCATGCATGCATATGCATGCATGTTTTCATATGCATGCATGTATGCATATGCATGCATGTATGCATATGCATGCATGTATGCATATGCATGCATGTATGCATATGCATTCATGTATACATATGCATGCATGCATGTATGCATATGGATGCATGTATGCATGTATGTATGTATGCATATGCATATCCCTCATGCATGCATATATGTATGTATATGCATATGTATGCATGTATGCATGTATGCATGTATGTATGCATGTATGCATGTATGCATGTATGTATGTATGCATATGCATATTCATGGTTAAGCATGTATGCATATGCATTCATGTATACATATGCATTCATGTATGTATGCATATGCATGCATGCATGTATGCATATGCATGTATGCATATGCATGCATGCATCTATGCATATGTATGTATCCATATGCATGCATGCATGTATGCATATGCATGTATGCATGTATGCATGTATGTATGTATGCATATGCATGCATGCATGTATGCATATGCATATCCCTCATGCATGCATGCATGCATATGCATGCATGTATGCATATGCATGTATCCATATGCATGCATGCATATATGCATATGCATGCATGTATGCATATGCACGCATGTATGTATATGCATGTATCCCTCTCTCTCTCTCTCGCTCTCTCTCTCTCTCAAACAAAAATGAAGAGATAAGATATTAGAAAACAAAAATATAAAGAAAGATAAAAGATTGATATATGTTTTACTTACATTTATGTAATTTTTGAATCAAAGCTGTCAAAATCCACTTGAAATTCTCCTTCGTTGAATTTCCAAAGATTTGATCTCAAAGATCTCTTGCAAAACTAAAGAGAGAAGATAATAGAAAAGCAAAAAGATAAAGAAAGAAAACAGAGTGATACAATATGTGTGATCTACTTACCAAAGCGTCAGTTCTATAAAAAATAGAGGTGTGTTTAGAGAGAGAGAGAGAGGGAAGGAGAGGGAAAGAGAGAGAGAGAGAGAGAGAGAGAGAGAGAGAGAGAGAGAATTGTTTGACACGATCGTCAAAATCCACTTGAAGTTCTTCTTCGTCGAATTTCCAAAGATTTGATCCCAAAATCTCTTGCAAAACCAAACAAAGAACATATTAGTAAAGAAAAAACATAGAAAAAGAAAAAAGAGAGAGAGAGAGGGAGAGAGAAAGAGAGAGGGAGAGAGAAAGAGGGAGAGAGATGGAGAGAGAGTGAGAGAGAGAGAGGGAGAGAGAGAGAGATAGTGAGAGAGAGGGAGGGAGAGAGAGAGAGGGAGAGAGAGAGAGAGGGAAGGGAGGGAGAGGGGGAGAGAGAGAGAGAGGGAAGGGAGGGAGAGAGGGAGAGAGAGAGAGAGAGGATGACAAACAAAGTTCTGCTGTTGGCGCGCACAAACCCGAAAGCAGAAGTTCTATATTCAAAACGAGCAGAATGACGAATTTTGGGTTCGGGCCAAGTTAAAAAGAGAGCGTCGGTATAAGCGTCGGTATAAGCGTCGGTATAAGCGTCGGTATATGCGTCGGTATTTCCAGCAAAGTACCGACGCATATATCGATGCATATACCGATGCCGTGATTCCGAGGCAACGTAGTTGTGATTCTGAGGTAATGCAGCTTTCCCAAATTTGCCGAGGGGTATACTGACGCCGAAAGCTGCCCGTCAATACACTCACCATCAGTATTCCCTCGATATGTTGTAGTGAACAACTAAAATCTTTGTGGAAACTTACGTGTTAACTCATGCTAGTTTTGTGTGTTCAATAAATATTCTAGTGATACTTATATATATTGTCGTTCTAAATGTTGAATGACTAAACATAAGTGGTATACATCCTAGAATGAATCTTGTCTATGCACATGTCAATATACAAATTATATTGGTTTCCAATTAGTAGTTAGAGACTAATGTAAGGAAAAAAAACAAATATGATCTCTTTCAAGAGATTTCAATTGAACTACTAATTATTTCTCTGTGTTTCAACTGAACCTGACTTTGCTCCAAGCAGTCATCATGCACCATTGGATTTGGCAGTTGACTTGATCCATATACTTCCGAAAACATTTTGCACAGCTATTAATAAGAGTGCACCTTGTGATAAACTCTTCTATGATGAGATATGTGGAGCACTCTTGAGTGAGGAGATTCATAGAAAATCTATGGTTGGCACTCAGAGTGGAGATGCATATAATGCTCCGGATTGTTACCAAGGAAAGACTCAACAATGTGGCAGGATCAAGAAGAAGGAAAGGAATGATCAACGGAATAAGAGTAGAAGTAAATCAAAGAAGAGGGATATCAAGTGCCATTCCTATCATAAGAAAGGACACATGAAGAAAGATTGTTATGCATTAAAGAATGCTAAAGGCAAAGGACAAAATGTTGATGGGCATGTTAAATAGTTACCTACACCATCTACTTTGACTCTGAAGATCGA
Source organism: Ceratopteris richardii (assembly GCA_020310875.1). Taxonomy (NCBI): domain Eukaryota; kingdom Viridiplantae; phylum Streptophyta; class Polypodiopsida; order Polypodiales; family Pteridaceae; genus Ceratopteris; species Ceratopteris richardii. The sequence goes on from CM035427.1 coordinate 121,321,304, forward strand.
AGAAATCAATGATATTTTTGATGATGTAGATGTGTTCACACTTGATAGTGCTATGCCAACTAAGGCTGCTATGGGTGATTCTCTTTCCCACATGTGAGTGCTAGATTCCGGTGTTTCTTTCCATGTTACACCACATAGAGAATGGTTCTCTAATTATGTAGCAAAGTTTCTTGGTACCATGAGACTTGGTGGCTCTTATCAGTGTGACGTTGTGGGGATTGGAGATGTGGTTATGCAATTCATTGATGGTTCAAAATTTAATATGCATAATGTACACCATGTACTCAATTATCACACGATTTGATGTCAATTGGTAAACTTGATGACCTTCGTTACAAGGTGGTTCTCTATGCTCAGCCTTTTTGCATAGCAAAGGGCAATATGGTTATTTCAAAATAAAGCAAAGTTGGAGTGAATCACAGAAACAACACTTGTTAGCTATTACTAAATAGCCGATGGCTTGTATTTGGCATGGTTGTTTGGACCATATATCTCGTAGTGGAATGGAAAATCTTTTTCGTTTTGGCTACTTAGCTATGTTATCTTTCTCTATTTAGAGCATTTTCAATATGGAAAGCAAACTAAAAATGTGCATAAAACACACATTGACTCTTCAATTCAGCCTTAAGATCTTGTTCATACAACTGTGTGTGGTCATATGCCCACTAGGTCCTTAGGTTGTTCTCTTTACTTTGTCACTTTCATAGATGATGCTACTAGAAAAGTTTGGGTATGTCCTATCAAATCAAAGGATGAGGTATTCCCTACTTTTAGAAAATTGCTTGCTTCAGCAATTGAGACTGAAGAAAGAACTAAGCTCAAAGCTTTATGTTTAGATAATGGGGGTGAGTATACCTCATATGAATTCAACCTTTTCTGCTAGTCTAGAGGAATTCAAAGAGATTTTACAACTCCTTATAACTGAGTACATAATGGTGTAGTTGAAAGGGTGAATAGAACTATTCAAGATAGAGTAGTCTCTATGCTACATCATGCAAGCTTTTCACAAGGCTTTTGGGTAGAAGTAGTATTGATTGCATCTCATGTCATTAACCTTTCACCTAGTACTACCAAAGATCTGAAAGTGGCACAAGAGATATGGACAGGGAAGCCACCATATTATGATCATCTTCGAGTTTTTGGGTGTGAAGCATATGTTCATATACCCAAGAGTCTTAGATAAAAGTTGGACCATAAGTCAAAGAAATGCATTTTTCTTGGATACGATTGGTAAGGAAAAGTGATGTCCTTCCGAATGAGTCTAAGATGCAAAAACAACCCATTAAGGAGGTTCAAGTGAGAAGAGTGGTGTTTGAGGATACTAGTTCTCTGGTTAGCATGCATAAAAATGCTTCACCTAGGGATGTTCAAGAGAATGTTCCATCAGACCAGTCTGCATATGTTCCTATTCAACAACCATTGAAGGCTTTGCATGTGTCTCACATGCACCTGATAGATATGTTCAAAGTTTAGACTATTTTATGCTAATAGATGCTAGTGAGACTTCTGGCTACAAAGAGGCTATGCAAACAAGGGATCATGTCAAGTGGGATCATGTCATGAAGAGTGAGTTGGATTCGATTCACAAGAATGGTACTTGGGATTTAGTACCTTTGCCAAAGGGCAAGAAAGATTTAACATGTAAATGGGTATATATGCTTAGATTCACATCAGATAGTGATTCTCCAAAGTATAAAACAACACTTGTTGCAAAGGGTTTTAAGCAACAACATGGTGTTGATTTTGATGAAATCATCTCTCCAATGGTCAAGATGACTACCCTATGCATGTTGCTTGGGTTCATTGCAATGGAGGACTTAGAGCTAGTCCAAATGGATGTGAAAACTGCTTTTTTGCATGGAGATCTTACAGATAAGATCTATTTGGAACAACCATAGGGTAATCTAGTTCCTAGAAAGAAAAGTCTAGTTTGAAAGCTCAAGATGAGCTTGTATGGAGTCAAACATCACCCTAGACAATGGTACCAAAATTTTGATGCTTTTATGAAGTTTCAAGGCTATTCGTGAAGCAATGAGCATCATTATCTCCACACAAAGAGATTCTCAGATGGCAGCGTGATATGCTTGATGTGTTATGTCAATAATATGTTGATTGTTAGGAAGTCCTCTTATGACTTGTCAATTCTAAAAAAGAAGTTGAGTTAGACATTTGATATGAAGGATTTGGGGGATTCCAAACATATTCTTGGCATATGCATTACTCATGATAGGAGTAAAAGATGCATATACTTGTCTCAAAGTGAGTATATCTCCAAAGTATTTCAGAGGTTGAATGTGAAGGATGGAAAGGCATTGAGTACACCTTTACCCACGTGTGTGAAATTGAGTAAGAATGATTGCCCCAAATGAGATGAGGAAAGGGAATTTATGACCAAAATTCCCTATCATTTGACTATTGTTAGTCTCATTTATGCTATTGTAGCTATGAGACTAGACATTGAATTTGCAGTGGGAGATGTGAGGAGATATATGTCTAAGCCTGGCAAGAAGCACTGGGAAGTGGTCAAGATGATTTTGAAATATCTGAGTGGCACTAAGGACAAGTGTCTATGCTTGGTTAGAGGGAAAGCATCCATTATTGGTTACATAGATTCTGACTATGCTAGTTGTATAGACAATCATAAGACTACATTCGGGTACACTTTTTATTTTGCTAGAGGTGCTATCTCTTGGAGATCTCATCTTCAAGAATATATAGCTATTTCCATCATAGAAGCAGAGTATGTTGCAGCAAGTGAGACATTTAGGGAAGGATTACGGCTTTCTCCTGTTGCTTGTGATGTGGGTTTACCTCAACATGTACCTCATTTGGTGAGTGATAGTTAGACTGCCATTGATTTGGCTAGGAATCAGGTCTATCATACAAAAACCATGCACATTGAGGTGAGGTATCACTTCATTAGACATTTCTTAGCCATTGAACACATTATTCTTGAGAAGGTTCACACTTGCAAAAATGCTACAGATGCTTTGACTAAAGCTCTTTCACAAGATAACTTTCGACATTGTTGTCACTTTATGGGGGTTACTTGATTCATGATCTTAGATCGTCACTTGTATACTATGTAACATACCCATCAGGTGGGAGGTATAGTTTTTATAGTTACACTCAGGTATTCTTTATCATTCTTTATTTTTCTTCCATAGTTACTTTGGCCATATTGACCTTGAGTGAGAGATTGTTATTGTTAGTGTCCGTGTGAAAGGCCAAATGGCCATCAGACACTTCTTTGTATATGTTCTTTAATAAAACATATAGTGTCCTAGTCAGCCATAGACTATAAGCTCAACCACATTTGTAATACCTAAGAATTCTATGTTAGTGCTTCGTGCATACTCTCCTTTTTGCATATTCAATAGCCTCTATGCAGAGTACTATGTGTGGTGCCTAGAGCTTAGTTTTCTATTTCGAGGATATCGTCATGGAGCTCTCAAGAAAGAGAGTGCACTAAGGTGAATCACCATCAAAATACATGTGTGTATATGTGTGTATGCATGTGTCTATGTATATGTGTCTATGAATATGTGTGTGTATGTATGTGTCATATGCATATGTGTATGTATATGTGTGTGTACATGTGTGTATGTATATGTCTGTATGCATATGTGTGTGTATTTATGTATGCATATGCATGTGTGTATGTATATATGTGTGTGTACATGTATGTATGTATATGTGTGTGTATGTATGTATGCATATGCATGTGTGTATTCATATGTGTATGTGTATGCATATGAATGTGTGTATGTAATATGCATGGGAGTGTGTGTGGATAGTTGTATGTGTGTATGTATATATGTGATTGTGTGTGTATGTTTGTGTGAATGTGTATGTATATGTGTGTCTGCATGGATGCATATGCATGAACATGCATGTGTGTATGTAATATGTATGTGAGTTTGTGTATGCATATGTGTATGTACGTTTGTGTACACATGTGTGTGTGTATGCATGTGAGAGTGTATGTTATATATGCATATGTATGTGTATGTATATGTGAATGAATGTGTGTGTACATATGTGGGAGAATGTATGTCTGCATATGTATGTGTATGCATATGTCTATACGTGTGTGTATGTATGTATGCATATGCATGTCTGTATGTGTGTATGTATATATGCATGCATATACATGAGTATGTGTGCATGTGTGTGTATCTATCTCTCTCTCTCTCTCTATCTCTCTCTCTCTCTTTCATGTCTCTCTCTCTTTTTTTCCTCTCTGTCTCTCTCTCTTTCTCTATCTCAATTTCTAATAAAGAACAAAACAATCATTTACACCTATGTGTGTGTGTGTATGTATCTCTATCTTTCACTCTTCTCTCTCTCTTTCATCTCTCTCTCTCTCTCTCTCTCTTTCACTCTCTCTCTCACTCTCTTTCAATAGAGAACAAAAGCGTCACTTACATTGATGTAATTCTTGGGATTGCTCTCATCAAAGCCCAATGAACATCGTCTCTCATCAAATTCCAAAGAATCGATGCCAAAAGCCTCCTACAAAACCAAGGAGAAGAGAAATTAGAAAAGCAAAGATATGGAGAAAGATAAAGGGTGAAAGATTTATGCGCATCACTTACCAAGATGTGAGATTGAGAGAGAGAAATATGTGTGTGTAGAGAGAGATTTGTGTGTATGTGTGTGCACAAGAAGATCACAAGGCAGGTCGTGCATGCAAACTCAACAATAGGACTACGTAGTTCAAAACACATGCAAATATGGGCTTTTTGCTATAGGGCCTAAGTATGTTAAACATGCCACCGGTATAGGCATCAGTAAAGTTGGGGATGTAGGCACTAGTATGAGCATCGATAGTTGCAAGAATCTATCGATGTGTATACTGACATCTATATCAATGCCTATACCAACACCTATACTGATGCTTGTACTAGCACCTATACCAGTGTTGTGAATTTCTGACATAGTGTTGTGATTTTCTGACATGTATACCAATGGTCATATCGATTGCAATGCATGACCATCGGTATGGACAACGTTAGTATGCCCCTCATATGTTGTAGTGAATCAATGGAAAGATTGAAAAGATATTAGAAATCAAGCTCAAAGATCAACAGCTCATGACCCATTATTGTGGTTTCACCTCAAGCATCATGAAGCAAGGATCCAAGCACAAGAATGTGAGCATTCAATTTGAATTTGAATCATACTCATATCTATCAATCAACCACCTATCAGACTTAGGTGTGATGGAGCCTATTTTCTGGGAAAAGAGCTTTCTACGTTTTTTAAAAACTTTTTAAAGTTATACAAACACACCTTGTACTTTGAATGTGCATGATCCCATTTGTGTTATCTCTTTAGAAATTTGAATAATCTTGTAGCTTCCTTGCATATGCTCTCTAGCTTTTGGCCTTGGCTACCTCCCGAGCAAGGATCTTTTGGTTCCTTCAAGCATGTACATCTGTAGAATATAACACTCTCTCCCCCTTCTAAAGATCATTATCCTCAATATTGTAGAAGGAGCTATAAACTTGGGAATCAAAATCTCTGATTCCAAATAATAAGAGTAGAGTGTGCTAGGTGTGTGAAATACTAGATGCTCAAAAAGTAGACAACCAGTCTTTGTGCTTCCTATCTAGCATTTCCACCAATAAATAGTAGTCCTTGAATTGGGCATACTATAGGAATCCCTCTAAGGCCCAATAAGTCCATATGTGTCCAACATAAGTACTTAGAATATTCTCGAACTCCCTATGCCTACATCTTGACCAGTAACTTGTGACGGCTATCACCTATAGAGACCTTGGGAGCTTGATCTTGTCTCCATGAAATTACCATTGATAGCTTGTCATATTTAATAATTGTGCAAAATCACTTACTCCACCAGAGTAACAAAAAAAAATACTATGCTCATCCAAAACAGTTTGACTATGTCCCCAATCTCTGTGAAAAAATACTAAAAATAACTAGAAATCTTTTCCAAATAGTGCATAATCTCTAAGCTCAAGTAAATTTTCTTGATTTACTCACTATAATTAAATGAAACTCAAGAGAATCTCATCATATGATCCAAAATGTAAATCCAAGATGACAATCTATCAATGATCTAGACTATGGACCAAGATGTCAATCTATCAATGATCCAAGCTATGGATCAAAATTTTGATCTATCATATATAATAATCCAAACTATGGATCAAAATATCTACCACACAAAGTACATCCCAATCCGCACTATGGAACTATGTCCATCATCCCAAGTGAAGACGTGAAAAGAAAGGATAGTAACTAGTGGAATTACCACCGCTTTCTCAATAATAACATGAAAGATGTTCCAAGTAGATGAAACTTGCTTTATCTCTGACCACCATCTGATCATCACTATGCTCAAATCATTCCTCACTAGAAATAAGTTATGTCTATTAAACTACTATAGTAATCTCGCACTCCCAGATATAATGAGGACCATAATTTGAGTCCACTAAGTACACTAAAAAATTGTAAGTATATGTATGCACACTCATAGCCCACTAGGCTAAGCATCTAGCTCACCTCATACACATTATGTATGAAACATGGCCTAACCTGAGGCATATCAAATGAGGTAGTAATTACTCTATGAATTTCTTCTTAATACAATTGCCCATTTACATTTATTATGTGAAAACCTTGCCTTTTCGCTTCTAGGCTACTTGCCTGCACACTTTCCTGTTTGAGATCACATATGGAGTGATTGTCTCAATTGCACCTTTTTTGTCTAATAATAGAAAGATCATATGAATCCAAATCATAAAAACTACAATCTTAGAGACTTCTCTCCCATACCATCTATCTTACACCTAGCTAGAATACAAATTTTGATCTCCCATACCACCAAACTTTATACCCCACATAGAAGGACTCATGAGAAGTTGAGAATGACATACCTGGGACTCACCTCCCAGCCTATTTATAGCCCTTGCCTACTCACCATCTAGAGTCCTCTCTATGGTCCATCTACTCATCTAGCCATCATGAGTAGGATTGGAAAAGCACAGATGGATGCATACGTTATGCACAAGCAAGTGTGCATGAAGATATAGAGATTCATCTTCGTTTTTGAAATTCATGGCATAGTTATGGTTGTACTAATGAAGCCACTCTAGCGACTAATAGGGCGAGACTTCAGCTACTGTCGATACCATGCAAGTCTTTAGTGTTAAGTATAGTCTCCTCGATATTTTGATGAATATTTATAGGTGTTTTGCATGAAGCACTGCGTTCGCTCTAAAAGATGCAGCTGTAAGAATGCACCAATCTTACTCTATCCTCATGGTCGAGCAGAACAATGAAGATCGATGCATAATTTGGGCATTTGTAAGAAGTTTTGGATGAACACACAAAGATGCGTAATTTGAGCTATGGTTGTCACAATGAGGCGACTCTAGTGACTGACAACACAAGAGAAAAGTGATACCCAATACCACACGAGTCTTCATAGCTAAGTATAGCTTGTTTTGCAAGAATCACTGCATTGCCTGTGAAAAGTGCACTCATCTCCCTATATCCTCATGGTCGAGCAAAATATGAACAATAGAGTTCTCATAAATTAGAACATTTGTAGTTAGGGCTAGGAGACACGCCAAAACCTACAAACATAAGTGATCACACGTTCCCTTCACTTTGCAGCAAGCTGAAAGTTAAACAGTGGAAGTATTGCTGGATAACGTATTGTTCTTGAACAAATTTGACAAAAATAATAGTGATTTTCTTAGTGAATTAGTTAAAAAGCAATCATGTGATATTCAATATTGTGGGTGTTCCATTTAATTTTTTTGTGATCTCCGCTTTGCACAAACCTTCCAACTATAATGAGGTTTATTATAATTTTACATTTTATGTACTAATAATTTTTTATTTAAAGGTTACAAGACATGTCGGTTCTTACGTAAAAACCCCGGATCTTGTTTTTTACAAAGAAAAAAAAAAGAGATTTAAATATAAGAACAAAAGGAGAGATACAAATCACAAAAATGAACTTCAAATGTATGAAACAAAACATGAGATACATAGAGAAAAAGGAAAGACACATGGAAACAAATGCATGCCATGAAATATACTAGGTTTGCATTTTATCAAACATCTATGGCACAATCTATAGCCCTTTTGATTGTTGTCATATCCAATGAATACACACCTTTGTCCTTTGGGATCCATCTTGCTTCTAAGTTGTGAAGGAACATGAGCAAAAGCAACACATCCAAAAATCTTACAATGATCCAAGCTTGGCCCTCTTCCATTCCAAGCCTCATATGGTGTCATGCCATGAAGTGATTCTGAAGGTAACCTATTAATCAAATAAGTGGTTGTGGATATAGCCTCAACCCATAAGTCATTAGGTAAGTGCTTCTCATTTAGCATAGAACCTGCAGCTTCAACAATTTTTCTATTCCTTCTTTCTACCACTCCATTTTGCTCAAAAGTGTACCTTGTAGTGATCTCTCTTTTGATTCCCCTCTCTTGAAGAAAGGAGTCAAATTCATGGGAGAAGTACTCTTTCCCTCCATCCACCCTTAGCATTTTTAATGTTTTACCTGTTTCATTCTCCACAAGAGCCAAATATCTTTTGAACCATGAAAAGACTTCATCTTTGTGTTTCATAAAGTATAATATTGTCCATTTACTACAATCATTAATGAAGGAGACATAATACTTTGATCCATTTATTGAAGCATCCTTGTTAGCTCCCCGTGCATCTGTATAAACCAAATCCAAGAGATCTCCATGCATATATCCTTCCTTCATGAACGGTAACTTGTGAGACTTTCCAACTTGACATGCACTACACTTATAAATAATGTGTTCTTTTGACAAGTTAGGTATTCTAAGCACACTTTGGTCCTTGCAAATTTGCTTTAATGATCTTTCACCAATATATGATAACCTCTTGTACCATACTTCCAATTTTCTAAGTGTCTAACTACCATAATTAGATAGGGCAATGTTTCTAGTGTCTTTTAATTCGAATGTGAACAATCTACTTGTCTTTTCACATTTTGCAAGTCTCCTAAATCATTGGATTGGATCCTCAACAAATGCTCCTCCTCTTGTGAACCTTACTTGCAACCATTTCTCTATTATCTACCCAGCTCTTATCAAATTCTTTGTCATGCTAGGAACATAGCGTACCTTACTAAGTAGGTTGATGTTTCCATCAGGTGCTTTGACATTTCCTATTTTCTCCACAAGGTGTCTTGTATCATCTCCTGTTTGTACCTCGTGATCCTTCCTTGGTTCCTCTAAATCTGATAGGAGTGCCACATTTCGTGCCACGTGATCGGAGCCACCTCAATCTATGTAGAAAACATGCTTATCAGATTTACCTTGTTGCATTGCCATATTGATGATTAGCAATAAGTCCTCTTGATTTGAGTCTTCTATGTAGTTATTGAAGTCTCTTCTTTCCCTATGGCCTCTTGCCTCTAATGTGTCCTCTACCTCTTTGATTCCTAGAATTCCTAAAGAAATTTTCAGTTGTGTGACTAGTTAATCTACAAATAGAGCATGAATTAGAATCTTGGGATCTCCCCCTACCTTGTCTTCCTCCTCTGCCTCTACCTCTCCCATGTCTTCCTCTACTTGCGTAGTTAGCTTGATGTGAACCAACTTCATCATCCACTTTCTTTCCTCTTCCATTGTTTTCTTTGGACATGATTTCATTAGTATACAAGGGAGAAGATTGATTACCTTTGGAGATTTCTCCATTCTTGATCAGCTTGCCCTCTTGAGTAAGTAGCTCTCCTATGAGTGTATTGAAATCTTGTACATACATATCCATGTATAGATCCATATATATGGTAAATGCTTCCCACTTATCATCTGCCTTCAAGCCATTGATGACATGTCTTACAATTTGTTCTTTATCCATTACCTCTCCAAAGCTTCCCAACTGATTTTCTATGTCCTTAAGTTTTGTGACAAAATCAGTCACATTTTGTTTGGGAGCCTTCTTGAGAGTTGTGAAGTCCATCCATAGTTGTTGCTTCCTAGCCTTTGTACTTGAAGAGAAGAAGGCTTCAAATGCATTCCACACTTCCTGAGATGCTTTAAAAATTCTAATGTGAGGCAAGAAAAAATCTGAAATATAGTTGAGGAGATAAGAACTTGCAAGTGCATCCTTGGACCACTATGTGCTCAATCTTTCTTGCTCTTCTTGTATTGGTTGACCTTTCTTCCTGCAACTTGGCATAACTTCATCTCCAGCTACAAAATCATATAAATTCCTACCTTGAAGATAAGCTTCCATCCTTAATGACCAGGTTGAGTAGTTATCTCTATCCAATTTGTCAATTATTGAAGGAAATACATTTTCCATGTTGTCCAACCTTGCTCTGATACCACTATGAAGAGATGAATTTGACCTTGGAGAAGATGAAGTAGTGCTACAAAAACTTTGCACTACACCAGCCAAATGTACTCCAAAGATATGTGGTGGGCCCTTTTAGCTTGCCAAAGGATCTATTAGAAACTATATGTACCTTGGAAGATCACTCTCAAAAAGATGAATCAAAATCAATAAGATGGAGTAGATTCAAGATAAAAAAACTTGCTATTTATGTTCATACACATGTCTAGTGTTTTGAACGACTCTCTAGCCACACTAGCAATTGACTTGATTGCTTTTGGGGAGATCCTATTAACGTAGTAGGCTAACAATCAAGAGTTATCTCATCCAAAATTAGGGACTAAATAAAGAGAAATGTGTTTAATAAGTTGTAGCATCATCTCGATTTTCATGAGCTACAGCAGTACTCAGAGCCATGAGTAAAGAAATGATAATATCTCGAGATTCAAACATGCAATGTTTATGAAATTTTGTAGGCATATACAAGACCACTTGAAATCATGGAAAATGATGAATTAAACATTGACAACTAGCTCTGAGATAATGACTGTTCTGATGGAGTGCTGACATAGAAGTAGAGAATGAAGAGATATAGTTAACCTCAAATGACCATATCTCAAGCTTGAAAACCCCAATTGAAATGAAATTCTATGAGCATGTAGTAGGCTTAAGAAGAAAAGTTTACCAACTTAAATCATTGAAAATGATGCACCAAGCACTGAGAAATCATCTTTGCAATATGACTAAGAAAACTTAGAGATATGGTAGTGAAGAGTGTACTCACAAAACCATAAAGATATGAACTCAAATGATCATGAAAAATGAATGTATACTGATTGTAAAGTACAATGCACTTATTGATACATATGTGTGACTTGAACCCACACTTTTATATGGCATAAAGCCTTGCTCTTAGAGATCTAAAAAATGCGACTAGAAGGTCATGTTTTATAATGATATTTGGAGCCCAATTTGAATTTGAATCTCACCTATAATCACTCTTTAACCTTTTTGTAATTGATTTGACTGGTCAAATACCTTTAGTCATGAATTCGGGACTTCTCTTTTCTGTATTCATCAAGTGGACTCAACCACTTTAGATTCCTTTTACTTTTACATCAAGTAAAGACTTCAAAATTTACAAGACGTAGTTCACAAGTGAACTCTTCAAAGACTAGACATTTCCTTCAAGTCTCTAGGTCTTTTGATGACTCAAGCCATCAGGTGGACTTGCCATGGACTTTTTCCAACAAAACATCTACAACACAATCTATTGCATCTTATCAAACATTTATTGCATTTTATTAAGCATCTCAAATACATAATTGGGATTTGGAGAAAATGGCATGCAGAATGTAACGATGATTTAGATTTTTTTGGCATGAATCTTAACTAAAGATAATGGATGTTTTCTAAACTTGAAACATCTATCCTGTTTTGAAGAAGATGTTGGATATAGAGTACAAAGTTTCTTTCATCTAGTCATGCACTATATGTATAAACTTACAACTTAAACTTTGAGAATATTGTTCAAAATAATAGGCTTTATTGACATATTGAAGGATGGAAGGACAAAATATGTCAATAAAGTACCGTTCTCTTTTTTAAACTAAAAGCCGTAATGCTTAGTCTCTTTGGATCCTTCTCCTCTCGACACAGTCCAACAGGTCTCAAATAAAACCATAATTTCTCTCTATAAATACAAATACAATTATAATTCACTCTGTCTGATAATAAAACGTATGCACCATCTTTAGTAAAACGAGATAACTATTTGCATACGGCAACTAAAACAAAAGTTAATTTCTTATAGTTTCGGCAACATTTACAAACTTGCTTGTGACAACGAAGCTGTTGACTGAAGGCCTTGGAAATAAGTATCCAAAAATTGAAACCCAGAAACAAAATTAGTGATCTATGCATAATTCGGGCATAAGAAGTTGTGCACGAAGATACACAGATTCGTCTTCCTTTTCGAAGTTCAAGGCATAGCTACAGCTCTCGTAATGAGGCGACTCCAGCGAGTGATAACGCAAGACTTTAGCATTTGTGGATACCATGCAAGTCTTCAACGTTAAGTATAGCTTCCTCAGTATTCTAACGAATATTTTCGCGTATTTTGCAGCTATAGGAACGCACCCATCTCCCTCTATCATCATGGTCGAGCAAAATCTGAAGGAGGTAAGTTCGATCGAGCCGCGTTTAGAACTCACATCATTGACATTGCAAACAATGGAGTTCTCCTCAATACATTAAACATGAATTTTCTACCAGTCAGAAGTTGTCGGTTAAAATCAAGCAAAGAGCAAAGATCGGTTAAGATAACGAGGCGGAAAGTGTAGTCTTCTGATTCTTCTATGTAGTTATTGAAGTCTCTTCTTTCCCTATTGCCTCTTTGATAGTTTGAATGATTGTAGTTGTTGTGGTAGCCATTGAAGTTGCCTTTCGTTCCTCTAGATTAGCCATAACTTCCTCTAATGTATCCTCTGTCTCTTTGATTCCTAGAATTCCTAAAGAAATTTTCAGTTGTATGACTAGTTAATCCACAAATAGAGCATGAATTAGAATCTTTGGATCTCCCCTTGCCTTGTCTTCCTCCTTTGCATCTACCTCTACCATGGCTTCCTCTACTTGCATAGTTAGGTTGATGTGAACCTGCTTCATCATCCACTTTCTTTCCTTTTCCTTTGTTTTCTTTGGACATGATTTTATTAGTATACAAGGCAGAAGATTGACTACCTTTGGAGCTTTCTCCATTCTTGAGAAGCTTGGCCTCTTGAGTAAGTAGTTCTCGTATGAGTGTATTGAAATCTGGTACATACATATCCATGTATAGATCCATATGTGTGGTAAATGCTTCCCACTTATCATCGGCCTTCAAGCTGTTGATGACCTGTCTTACAATTTGTTCTTCATCCATTACCTCTCCAATGCTTCCCAACTGATTTGCTATTTCCTTGAGCTTTGTGAAAAAATCAGTCACATTTTGTTTGGGAGCCTTCTTGAGAGTTGTGAATTCCATCCATAGTTGTTGCTGGCCTTTGTACTTGAAGAGAAGAAGGCTTCAAGTGCATTCCACACTTCCTGAGATGTTTTACAAATTCTAAAGTGAGGCAACAAAAAATCTGAAATAGATTTGAGGAGATAAGAACTTTCAAGTGCATCCTTGAATTTGTCAATTGTTGAAGGAAACACATCTGCCATGTTGTCCAACCTTGCTGTGATACCACTATGAAGACATAAATTTGAACTTTACCAACTTAAGTAATTGAAAATGATGCACCAAGCTCTGAGAAATCATCTCTGCAATCTGACTGAGAAAACTCAAAGATATGGCAGTGAAGAGTATACTCACAAAATCATAAAGATATGAACTCAAATGATCATGAAAAATGAATGTATATTGTTTGTAAAGTACAATGCACTTATTGATATATATGCGTGACTTGCACCCACTCTTTGATATGGCATAAAGCTCTGCTCTTAGAGATCTAAAAAATGCGACTAGAAGGTCATGCTTTATAGTGATATTTGGAGCCCAAATTCGAATTTGAATCTCACCTATAATCACTCTCCAATCCTTTTGTAATTGATTTGACTCCTCAAATACCTTTAGTCATGAATTCACAGCTTCTTTTTTCTTTTTTCATCAAGTGGACTCAACCACTTTAGATTCCTTTTACTTTTACATCAAGTAAAGACTTCAAAAATTACAAGACGTAGTTCACAAGTGAACTCTACAAAGACTATACATTTCCTTCAAGTCTCTAGGTCTTTTGATGACTCAAGCCATTAGGTGGACTTGCCATGGACTTGTTCCAACAAAACATCTACAACACAATCTATTGCATCTTATCAAACATCTATTGCATTTTATAAAACATCCCGAATACATAATTGGGATTTAGACAAAATGGCATGCAAAAGGTAAAGAGGATTTATATTTTTTTGGAATGAATCTTAAGTAAAGATAATGGATGTTTTCTAAACTTGAAACATCTTTCCTGTTCTGAAGAAGCTGTTGGATATAGAGTACAAAGTTTCTTTCTCCTAGTCACGCACTATATGTATAAACTTACAACTTGAACTTTGAGAATATTGTTCAAAATAGTAGGCTTTATTGACATATTGAAGGACGGAAGGACACAATATGTCAATAAAGTACCGTTCTCTTTTTTAAACGAAAAGCCGTAACGCTTAGTCTCTTTAGATCCTTCTCCTCTCGAGACAGTCCAGCACGTCTCAAATAAAACCGCAATTTCTCTCTATAAATACAAATACAATTATAATTCACTCTGTCTGGCAATAAAACGTATGCACCTTCTTCAGTAAAACCAGACAGAATATAACTTCTTGCACACGGCAGCTGAAACAAAAGTTAATTTCTTATAGCTTCTTCGGCGACGTTTACAAACTTGCTCGTGAAAACGAAGCTGTTAACTGAAGGCCTTGGAAATCAGTATTCGAAAATTGAAACCCAGAAACAAAATCAGTGATCTATGCGTAATTCGGGCACAAGAAGTTGTGCACGAAGATACAGAGATTCGTCTTCGTTTTCGAAGTTCAACGCATAGCTACGGCTGTCGTAATAAGGCGACTCCAGCGACTGATGATGCAAGACATCAGCGTTTGTGGATACCACGCAAGTCTTCAGCGTTAAGTATAGCTTCCTCAGTATTCTGACGAATATTTTCGCGTGTTTTGCAGCTATAGGAACGCACCCATCTCCCTCTATCATCATGGTCGAGCAGAATCTGAAGGAGGTAACAATGGAGTTGTCGTCAATACATTAAACATGAATTTTCAACCAGTCGGAAGTTGTCGGTTAAAATCGAGCAAAGATCGGTTAAGATAACGAGGCGGAAAGTGTAGTGCAGAATCTTATAAATATAAGTGGTGATAGGAAGTCTTTGTTGGTATGCCACATTTAACTCCACACGTCGGCGCCCAGCCACATAGGTTAAAAGTTAAAAAACATAATGTTTCATTAAACGGTGCAACCGCATTAGCAGCCCCTCATGTATTTACATTTACCTAATCAATTAAATGAGTGCATGCGTATGTTACACTCTCTGTGTCGTCGCTTTGATCCACGGGCCTTTTCCAAGTTGTATATACACACAATGGACTTCAAATTAGAGGCATCTTGTGGGTCTTAGCCATTTTGGATTTTCAATGAGGTAGTAGTCTGTGTCCAGCTAGCCCCATTCTTTCATGAGTGCTTTTTTTTCCACTTTAGGTAGCCATAGCTCACACTCTATTTTGATAGTCAAAGAGCTATATAATTTTGACTGTAGAGCAGATTTTGCTCTCCATATGTTGTCCTCCCGTTTTAATCGTTCACATTGTATAACGTACATATAGTCTTCAAAACTTTACTCAAAGACTTGGTGTTGAATCTCCATATTGAAATATAAATCATGTCTATAGAAAATAGTGGTCCTCGTGTTTGTGTATTGTAAAGAAAATGAGTAGTGTGTCTTGGAGGCATTAGTTGTGAAAGTAGAAGCAATTATTTTTAGTCAAATAACTTGCATTATTAAGTTCCAAATAGTCCATTTGAAGAGACCAAAAGCTCATAAGATCATTCCGTAGGAGATTGAGATGAAATCATTTGACTAAAAAGAGGTATGTGGAGGTGTACCTGGTAGGCCATTCATTCTTCAGATTGCATAGGGAAGTTGCACAATCTTCCCCAACTATGATATCACAGAAACATTGAAACACCAAGACACTCAAAGAAGAACACTAGAAGCTATTGAAGGCATTGAAAGAAGAGAATCTATTGATTCAAGTTCACTAGAAGTTTCCTAGTGAAGAAGGAAGACCAAGATGACAATTGACTTGATACTCTTGGAGTAGAGAGGTAAGACTCTCAATCCACATCATACATTTTGTATAAAAGAGCCTCATCAGAGTACATTAAAGTACACCATGTTTGAACATAACCCTCTAATTGGAAAACTAGATAACATATCTATTACATGTAGAATTCTAGGATGCCAAGCCTAAACTGGGGCATATGTTATACTTTATGGAATAATGGAATGTTATATGTATTATAATGTCTTGAGGTTTTTAATGTGATTTGTGTTTTGATTTAGTAGATGAAGTCTCATGGGGCTATAAATGTGCATGGAATTATTCAAATATTTAGAAGATAGTATTTTAGTTATTTTTTGTAAAAATAATAGTTCACTTTAAAAAGCAATGTTTTTGTAAAAATAATAGATTGCTTGAAAAATGAGGATTTTGTAAGTAAAGCAGATTTTACTAAATGCATACTTTTCAAAGCACCACCCTCATGTATCTTGTATTCAAGATGTAATGAAAAACACCTATAAACGTACATGCTCTGATACCACTCTTGATCGGATCCCATGTACGCATATTTGTAGAGAATAGTAAAACAATGAAATCTAACAAAAGCACTTAGAGAATAGACAAAGACAACAGACCTTGGAAGCAAATTGCATACAATCTCTCCCCACAAACTTTGATACAAGACTATGTGGGAGAAGATTATACAATCCCCCCCCCCCCCCCCCACAAAAGTACTTAGAGATCCGATACCGCGGTTGCATATACACAGATAATAGTAGAGAAACAAAATCTCAAAAAACTACTATGAGAATAGAAAGAGAGGAGAGAATTCTACACCAGATTGGGTACAATCTCCCCACAAATACTTTGATGCATCAATCTATAAGAGCATGTGTATTTATAGGTATTTTGCATTACATCCGAAATAGAAGATACATGGGGGTGGTGCATCAAAAGTTGTGTGTTTACAAAAATCTACTTTATTCACAAAATCATCGCTTTTCAAGTGATCTACTATTTTTACAAAAATGTCCCTTTCTAAAGTGATCTATTATTATTGCAAAAAATAACTAATATGTTGTCTTCTAAATATTCCTCTAAATATCGCAATAAGTTGACCCATGTTCACACCCTCATAAGTCTTCACCTGCTAGATCGAAATACAAATCACATAAAAAGCCTCAAGACATTAAAATCCATATAACATTCCAATATTCGATAAAGTAGAATAGCATAATCCATCTCCTAATCAACTAATAATCTCCTAACCGGAATTAGAGGGAGAAAAGAATTATCTTCATCCTATCTTAGTATTTTATTAATGCAATGAGACTAAGGACTCAGACACTTTGGTGATCATGTGGGAAGCCCGAACGAGGTTGTACTCTACATCAATCCAAGATAGGAAGATCAAATTGAACCTTAAGCTCAATAATCTAAGCAGAAAGGGAGTAACAATGTCAATGATGGTGAGTGATGCATTGGAATGCATATTTTCTCACATAGATGATACTGAACTAGCTGCTTAGACATTGAATGGACTTAAAGATGATGAGAAGTTCAAGTCTTACAACACTTTTGCTTATGTCAAAGAGAGTCTCCCCGAATTTGGGAAATTAGTGGCTCTGTTGGTCTCTAAGGAGATGAAGATTGGAGGTTTATGGTAGAAATCAAGTCAATCACACCTAACTGCTAGGAACAGGATCGAATGGAGACTTTTTTCATGAATAAGGGAGCAAGTCTTCTTCTTGATGGGGAAAACACAATTACAAAGGAATAGGAGGGAGGCCGGTGCAATCAAGCTGGACACAAGAACAACTCAAACGGATGCTATATAATTGGCAACCATGGTCATTATACAAGGGATATATAATAAAGGGATAAAAGAGACTCATAATATAGAGGGTAAGGTAATTATGCTTCTACTTATATTGAAGAGGTAATAGATACTTTGCAACCTTCATTGATGATTGCACAAGGATGACTTGGCTTTTTTGCATGAATCATAACCTAGATGTCTTTTATTATTTGAAGAAGGTGTAAGCCCCTATCGGAGAAGAAATGTGATAGGTACATCAATCTTTTAAGGTCATATGGTGGGGGACAATACTTCTCCCATGATTTCTCTGATTTCTTGGAATCCAATGGTATCAAGAGAAAAATCTCATGCACATACACACCTATAGAAAATGCTATAGTAGAAAGAAGGAATAGGTGCACTAGAGAATCACTTAGGGCTGTCATGAAGGATATGGGAATGCCAAATTCTTATTGGGTTCATGTAACAACCACTACCATCTACATCATGAATGCAACATCCACATCAATTATACTTATTTCAACACCATATGAAGCTTGGTATAATAGAAAATGAGATGTATTACACTTGAGGGGGTTTAGTTGCACCTCGTATAGTTCAATATGAAATGAGCTTAGAAGAAAAGTGATGATACATGAGAAAGATGTGTACTCAAAGGTTATGAGGGTGATCTTAAGGCTCAGACCTAGAATGCAAACAATGAGTACCAAAAACATTGGAGAGGTAAAGTAAAGAGGCTCTTATAGGGAAAGGTATATAATTGAGATGATTAGATATGACTCTTTAATTGAAAGGAAATTTGCTTATCCGAGAAAAGTTATTGATCAATCCACATGCTTTCAAGAAGCAAATACATACATGGAAAGGCAAGAGACTATGTAGAAACAGATTAGAGCTTTGGAGCCCCATCGATTTCACTTTTACAAAAGGAGTTTTGGTATCACAATCTGCTTTCGTTGATAGCTTGAATGAATGGAAAGTAGAGAAGTGAAGAGCCCCTAGTAGAAATGAAAAAGCTAAAAGCGCAAAAGATGAGACTAGTTTTAGAACAGATTGACCTTGTCAGAGCAAGCATGACCCTTGCGATTGTCAACGTTTTTTGTCGTGAACATCTAAAAGTCAAGGATTCATTGAAGGGAGATAAATCAACATCTCATCATGTAATAATGAGGAGTGTTTCAAACCAGTTTACTAGTGGGGATTTGAATGTCTACAAGAAAGAACTTTGCAGATCCAATTTCTACAACTAGTTCAATAGTGAGGATTTGAATGTCTACAGCAAAGTTCTTTGCAGATCTAATTTCTTTTGCTATGAATTTCTCAAAATCATATTGTTTAGAGAGCTAGAGTAGATATTATATGCATAAGATAAATGTTTATGAGACCGTTCTTTGTGGTTATTCTACACGTCTTAATAATTTCAATGTAATTCAATAAATATGTAAAGATTACTGGACTTTTCCTTCACATCTTAGAATATATAAGATAGATTTGGACACAATGAAACGTTAATGAAGTGAAGACTACCTTTCTCCACTTTTTTTTGTTTTTTTTTTCTGCAAATTGAACACTTAATGTAACCACTTATGTTTTTGCGAAGTGAAGAAAACCTATCATCACTTATGTTTTTATGATTCTACGCGTCTTTCCCCCTCGTTATCTTAATTGCTCTTTGCTCTTTGCTCAATCTTAAGGTCTTAGGAACTTTGGTGATCATGTGGGAAACCCTAAAGCTCTACATCAATCCAAGATAGGAAGATCCAATTGAACCTTTAGCTCAATAATCTAAGAAAAAACCTAGTTGCAATGTCAAAGATTGTGAATGATGCTTTCAGATACATATTTTTTCACATAAATGATACTAAACTAGTTGCATACACATTAAATGGACTTAGGGATTATGACATGTGTAAGTCTTTCAACACATTTTCTTATGTCAAAGGAAGTCTCCCTCATTTTGAGAAATTAGTGGCTTTGATGGTCACTAAGGAGATGAAGGTTGAAGGCTCAAGGGTAGAAATCAAGTCTATCACACACAAAGGCTAGGAAGAGGATCAAATGGAGACTTTGGTCATGCATAAGGGAGCAACTCTTCTTCATGATGTGAAAAAAGAAATTACAAAGGAAGAGGAGGGAGGTACAGTCAAGCTAGATGGAAGAACAACTCAAATGGATGGTAGATATGTGGCAGGCATGGCCATTAAAACAAGGGATTGTTATCAAAGAGATAAAACAGACTCATCATATAGAGGGCAAGGTAATTATGCTTCTACTAACAATGAAAGTAGGTTAGCCATGGTGCCAATGAGTTACTAGAGGACAAGATGATCAGACCTATGGTATATTGATAGCAGATGTAGGAATCACATGAGCTCCAATAAGCACTTCAAACAAGCGGCATGTGGAGAAAGAAGATACTCCTCATGCGATTATAGAGATCGGTGATATTCTGTTTGATGGTTCTCATAAGACTATGCTTAATGGATGTTCTCTATGTTTCCACACTACATAGAGTCTTCTTTCTATAGGTAAATGGTTCAAAAAGGATTGCAAATGAGATTCAATGGGAAAAAAGGCTTTGTGGTAAACCGTAAGGACGATTAAATATTGGTGGCCAAAGGAAAGAAGGAGGGAAGACTATTCACATTGGATGTGGGGCAAAAATTCAAGCATACATACGAACTCACATATGGAACCAAGAAGGTAGTACAATTCGATCTTTCACATATGATCTATGAAGATATCAATGCTCAACGTTTTTGAACTACATGGAGAACAAGATAATAGTTTTTGCAATACCAAAACTTCACAATTAGAATCTTAGGAATTTATGTGAAGCTTGCCAATTGGGCAAGCAAAATTAGATTGCAATTTAAGAAGACTAACTATGTGAGTTATCATCCACTTGATTTAGTTCACACACATGTTTGGGGACCAAAGAAACAGAACTCAAGTTGAGGTAATCGATACTTTGCAACCTTCATTGATGATTGCACAAGGATGACTTGGCTTTTTTGCATGAAGCATAAATTAGATCTCTTTTATTATTTGAAGAAGTTGAAAGCCCTTATCAGAGAAGGAATGTGATAGTTACATCAAATTTTTAAGGTCATATGGCGGGGGCAATACTTCTCCCATGATTTCTTTGATTTCTTCTCCTAAAGTTTAATATGAAATGAGCTTAGAAGCAAACTGACGATACATGAGAAAGATGTGTACTCAAAGGTTATGAAGGTGATCTTAAGGGGGAGACTTGGATCGCAAACATTGAATACCGAAATCAATGGAGAGGTAAAGTAAGAGGCTCGTATAGGGTAAGGTATATAGTTAAGAGGATTAGATATGACTCTTTCATTGCAAGGAACTTTGCATATATGAGAAGAGTTATTGATAAATCCACATGCTTTGAAGAAGCAAATACATACATGAAAGGGAAAGAGACTATGTAGAAGGAGATTAAAACCTTGGAGCCCCATCGATTTCGCTTTTACAAAAAGAGTTTTGATATCACAATCTACTCTTCTTGATAGCTTGAATTAATGGAAAGTAGAATAGTGAAGAGCATCGCACCCATAGGACTCCAAATCCCACACAAAGTAGGGGTTGAATGTGGAGCACCTAGTAGGAATGAAAAAGCTAAACGCGCGAAAGAGGAGACTAGTTTGAAGAGAGATTGACCTTGTCAGAGCAAGCACAACCGTTTCTTGTCATGGATTCATTGAAGGGAGCTAATGCAACATCTCATGATGTAATGATGAGGAGTGTTCAAACCAGTTACGTAGCGAGGATTTGAATGGCTACAACAAAGTTCTTTGCAAATCAAATTTCTTTTCAATGCTGGTGATGTTTATGGGCTGTGACTTTCTCAAAATCTGATTGTTTAGAGAGCTAGAGTAAACATTATATACATAAGATAAATGTTTATGAGACCGTTCTTTGTGGTTATTTCACACGTCTTAGTAATTTCAATGGAATTCAATAAATATGTAAGGATTACACGTCTTAGAATATATAAGATAGATTTGGACACAACGAAACGTTAATGAAGTGAAGACTAGCTCTCACCACTTATCTTTGTGCGACTCTTTGCTCGATCTTAACCGACAACTGCCGACTGGTTTAAAATTTATGTTAAATATATTTACGACTGGTTCGCAACGTCAACGGTGTGAGTTCTGAACGCGCCTCGCTCGAACTTAGCTCGTTCAGAATCTGCTCGACCATGATGATCCAGCGAGATGGGTGCGTTCCTATAGCTGCAAGACACGCGAAAATGCTCGTCAGAATAGTGAGGAAGCTATACTTAACGCTGAAGACTTGCGTGGTATCCACAAACGCTGATGTCTTGCGTTATCAGTCTGGAGTCGCCTCATTACGACAGCCGTAGCTACGCCTTGAACTTCGAAAACGAAGACGAATCTCTGTATCTTCGTGCGCAACTTCTTGTGCTCCAATTACGCATCGATCACTGATTTTCTTTCTGGGTCTCAATGTTTGGACACTCCTTTCCAAGGCCTTCACTCTTTCTGGTTTTCTTTCTGATTTTCTTCGTGCAAAGCTTCTTGTGCCCCAATTACGCATCGATCACTGATTTTCTTTCTGGGTTTCAATGGTAGGATAGTGCTTTCCAAGGCTGTCAGTCATCAGCTTCCTTGTCGCGAACAAGTTTGTAAACGTCGCCGAAACTATAAGATGTCAACTCTTGTTGCAGTGCGGTATGCTAATAGTTATATTCTAACTTTTGTTGCAGCTGCGGTATGCTAATAGTTATATTCTGTATCGTTTTACTGAAGCTGGTGCATACGTTTTATTTGTAATTATAATTGTATTTGTATTTATAGAGAGAAATTGTGGTTTTATTTGAGACGTTCTGGATGTCTCGAGAGGAGAAGGGTCCAAAGACACTCAGCGTTATGGCTTTTCGTTTAAAAAAGAAAACGGTACTTTAATATTTTTTTAAATAACAGACGTTTGGTCTTAATCTACCCTCTCGGATTTGTATTAATTTAAAAAATAAGTACAGGTGAAGGGGACAAGTGCCCATGGGATCCCCCAAATTCCACAAAGTACGGGTATCTTTTACAGAGTTTAGATGGCATGACATTACAAAGCAGAGGTATCTTTTACAGAGTTTAGATGGCATTACATAGAAGGTTAATCAATCTCATGCGGGGCCCACTTGAGTTTAAGTTTGTTGTTAGTCAAAAGGAGAATTTGATGATGCCTGGGGGGGGGGATTTCTTAGAGTTAGCTATTCTCTTGCCGAGAAGGAGCAGTGATTTCTCGATCGACCACTCTTTGGGGAAGTCGCCAAATTTATAAGCACATCTTTCCTGCCAGATCTTCCATAGGTCCTCCCCTCTGATGGTGTCCGGTAGAGTCAAGGAGCAGCCGATCACTTCTCGTTGTTTCCAACTAATGTGTTTCTGAAGTTTAATTTTCTTTTCGACAATCTGCTAGAGCCTGTTGGGCTTGGGATAAGTAAAGAAGATGTGAGAAACATCTTCAATTGATCGGTATCAACACTTGCACCAGGGAGGCACCCCACATATTTTGCTAGTTTTTAGGTTGGTCCAGATCCCACGATGAAGAGTTTTCCATAAGAAGAAAGACTTTTTGATTTCTATGAGAGGGTGCCAGATAGCCATGGACTTCATGCCCTACCACAACCACGTCCATGAGAGGCACCACTTCTTGTTAAGGTTAACTTGATAATCAATGGTTTCTTTGTACTCTATATCCAACAAATTCTTAACAACAGGATAATATTTTTCAAGCTTAGAAAACATCCATTATCCTTAGTTAAGATTCACGCCAAAAAATATAAATCCTCGTTACATTTTGCATGCCATCTTCTGGAATCTGCAGTTATGTATTCCGGATGTTTGATAAAATGCAATAGATGTTTGATGAGATGCAATAGATTGTGCTATAGATGTTTGATAAAATGCAAAGCCGGTATATTTCAAGGCATGCACTTGTTTCCATGTGTCTTAATGTTTGATAAAATGCAAACCCGGTATATTTCAAGGCATGCAATTGTTTCCATGTGTCTCGCTTTTTTCTCTCTCTGTCGTGTTTTGTTTCATATATTTGAACTTCATTTTTTGGATTTGTATCTCTCCGTTTGTTATATTTAAGGCTCTTTTTTTTCTTTGTAAAAACAAGATCCGGAGTTTTTTAGTAAGAACCGACATGTCTTGTAAACTATAAACAAAAAATAATTAGTACATAAATTTTATAATTATAATGGACTTCATTATTGTTGAAATGAAAGATGCTACTCCTACTCTACAATTAATCACAACATAAATTAACTATGGAGGAAGGAACAAAAGATATAAAAACATGATAAATAGATTAACATGGAAAGAACTTACAAATGATGTTCTATGAGCAGGGTGACTCCATGAGGAGTGGGAGCACACTCTTGGCAATGAGCTAGAGTGGAATGTCTTGTGTGGAGTGAAGGGACACCTTGCTTATATGGAGTTTGGGAGAATTTCTTTGCATGTGGGATAAGTGAGTTTGCATGAGAATGAAACTAGCTTTGGACAAAAAGGTGGAGCATGGAACTCTCAACACCCCCCCTCCATGTGATGACCCTTTTGTTTTTAATATGGGAGACTAGTGACATATGGGATCACTTAGTCCATTTGGTTTTTAGGATCCAAGGACATATGGGATCCTTGGACATAACTTGGACATAACTTGGACATATGGGATCCAAGTTGGGGACATATGGCATCCCTTGGGTCTTGGGACATATGGGATCCCAAGACATTTTACTTGGACATTTGGGATCCAAGTGGTTTTTAATGGGATCTACGGACATATGGGATCCCTAGTCATGTACAAGGGTTTACATCATGGGGTAGGTAGTGCTTATGGAACCATTTGCCATCTCCTTTTGCTTTGTGCTCTTTGTTGAATTCTTTTGGATGGGATCTTTGGTAGGATCCTGTTGATAAAGTTTTTGAGTTTTGAGCTTTGTAGCCTTTTGATGTTTAGAGCTTGATCCTCCTTGCCATATGCTTGAAAAAACTATGTAAGTGCAAGCCATAAGAAGGTCTTACCATCATACTTAGATGGCAGTGTCTACTCCCTTTACATGGGCTCAAATTGTTCCATTCAAAATATCAAGTAATAAAGAATATGGCCAAACACATGAGAAATGCAGGTTTCATCATTGCTTGTGTATCAGAAAGCTACAAACAGGATCAATCGAGACCCTCCTATTCCACGTCATTAAACTTCTTGCTGGGAGTTTTCGATATTTGGATTTAACAGTAACGGAATCGGGAGTAGATTTTGGTCAGGATGCCCAAAAACTATGTGCGCATATATGACATCATTAATCTCCACTACTGCAATGCTTCCTAAATTTAAGGCGACTCCCCCTGGCTCTTACTCACAGGTAAATTTCTTTAAAAAAATCTTGCGCTACTCCATTTGCAGTTTTGTCATGTGGGATGCATCCATTTCACGGAGTGGTCGATGCTCACAACGCGCAGCTTAGAGATTACAGAGTTATCTGGTGAAACAGACGGGAGATCTTGCTTAGAAGTTTGGGCCTTCACGTGATGGACAGGTGCACATCCTCCTATTCCTGCCTGGTGCCACAATATTTTCGCTATTTCTGGAAATCCACAAAGAAGGCAACCAAACCTCATTGTTGTCATCGTCAGATGTGGTGGTTGAACTAGCTCTGCACTTCTCTCACTTGTTGGCGGTCAAAACTCCAGCAGCGAGTTCTTGCGAGTGCATGGAATGATGAACCCCGTGCTTTTGGATTGCTGAACAATTCTTTGTTCATGATCTGCACTAGATTGCTCTGATGTTGAGGCTTCTGTAGCACCGCCTCTGTTCTTCTGTGAATCTCTCAGATGCAAATGATGCTTCATCTTCCGCTACTGTACGTTGCATGCAGGTATTGTGAGGAGGAATAAAGTGACTTGGATGTGTATTGTTCTGCCTCTACACCGGTGAAGCTTCCTTTTGCTTGCTACATGTGCAACGGCCAATAGTACAATGGCGTAGCAGAAGCACAATTCTGATGCACGAATCAAGCTCGACTTGATCAGCTCCATCATCGGAATTTGATCTTCAGTTTATACGTGAACTGAAGAGTTTCCTCCTTCGCCCATTTGATCGTTCCTCTACGATCTCATTTCTTCCTGAGTTCTCCCATCCTCTCACTAACTGAGACACATCTCAGATCTATGATCCAAAGATTGCGTTGGTTGGCTGGCGGCTTCTAATGCAATCTTCGACTACGCGCGGACCTTCAGTCTTGACAGAGAGAAGAGCAAATGTAGCAGCAAAAGCTGGAGTTCTCCATGCAGGCTTTGAGCACCTTGATGGGAGAAACTACGCCTCTAGTGGTAAACCCTTAAGGTATCAACGGCAAGAAAAATAGACTGACAAGAATAATATATCTAGGAAGCTTCTTGTACAGATTTTCAAGTGCCGAAGAGCAGATTGCCGACAGATTCAAAAACCCCACAGCAGTGATATAACAGCCAAAAGTATAATTACGCTAGTAGGTTTCGACATAAAATACTCTAGATCAAAAGTCATGGATTATTATTGATCAACAGTGCTTATAAGCACAATAACAGTCGATGATGAAGAAACCACACAAGTGAGTGGAAGACTACGAACTATGGTGCTTATGACCAGCTGTATTGGAAAAGATGTGAAGTGGGATATAGTGCTTAGAAGCACTTTTATTTTAAAGGGAGGGAGGGAGGGATTAAGAGAGAAGGTGCATCTATGCTAATGATGATTAAAAATGAGAATATGAAATAAAAAGAAATGAACCTATGCTCTGATACCATGTTGAAATGAACGATGCTACTCCTACTCTACAATTAATCACAACAAAAATTAACTATGGAGGAAGGAACAAAAGATATGAAAACGTGATGAATAGATTAAAATGGAAAGAACTTACGAATGATGCTCTATGAGCATGGTGACTCCATGAGGAGTGGGAGCACACTCTTGGCAATGAGCTAGAGTGGAATGCCTTGTGTGGAGTGAAGGGAGGCCTTGCTTATATGGAGTTTGGGAGGCCTTGCTGGAAGGTTTGTGCAAAGGGAAATCGCAAAATAATTAAATGGAACACCCACAATATTGAATATCTCATGAATGCTTTCTAACTAATTCAACAAGAAAATAACTACTATTTTAGTTGAATTTGTTCGACAACAATACGTTATCCAACAATACTTCCATTGTTTAACTTTCATCTCTCTACAAAGTGAAGAGTATGTGTCACCACTTATGTTTGTAGGTTTCGGCATGTCTCCTAGCCCAAACCACACTTTCCACCTCGTTATCTTCCATACGATGGAACTATGCATTTCTTTGCACAATCTTAACCAACAAATGCCAAGAAATCCATTGTTGAAATTTATGAGAACTCCATTGTTTAGGTTTTGCTTGACCATGCAGATACATGGAGACGGGTGCATTTTTCACAGCCAGTGTAGTGATTTCTACAAAACAAGGTATACATAACTATGAAGACTTGCATGGTATCGACAATAGCTTTTCTCTTGTGTTATCAGTCACTATAGTCGCCTCATTGAAATAGCCATAGCTCAAATTACGCATCTCTATATGTTGGTCCACAAATTCTTACAAATGCCCAAATTAGGCATCGATCTCCAATGTTCATGTCGACCATGAGGATAGAGTAAGATTGGTGTGTTCTTAAAGATGCATCTTTTAGAGTGAACACAGTGATTCATGCAAAACACTCGAAACTATTCGTCAACATACTGAGAAAACTATATGTAATGCTGAAGACTTGCATCGTATCGACAACAAGTGGTCTCGCCTTATCAATCGCTACAGTCTCTTCATTAGTATAGCCCTAGCTATGCCATGAATTTCGAAAATGAAGATGAATTTTGTATATTCATGCACATTTGCTTGTGCATAACTTATTCATCCATCACTGCTTTTCCAATTCTACTCATGATGGCGAGATGAGTAGAGGGACTATAGACATAACTTTAGATGGTGATCAGGCAAGGGCTATAAATAGGCTATGTTTTATCTATGTTTTCTCTTTTCTAATTTCTCTTCTCCTTGGTTTTGTAGGAGATTTGTGGCATCAATTCTTAGGAATTTGATGAGAGATGATGTTTATTGGGCTTTGTTGATAGCAATCTGAAGAATAACATCCATGTAAGTGATTGTTTTATTCTCTATTGATAGAGAGTGATAAAGAGAGGGAGAGAGAGAGATAGGGAGATACATACACATAGAAACACGCATACTCATGTATATGCATGCATATATACATGCACATATACACACATGCATATGCACACATACGTTGTTGGAACGATTTCATCCTTCAAATTGACAAACAGGAAAAAACAAATTTTACTCCTAGGGTGGTTATCTCTCTTTTGTACCTGCAGGCAGCAGGATTATGAAGATATAAACTAATGAGACCTCATCGTATGAAATTCTTGTGTTTATAAATATGGATAAGAGTGTCTATATACCTAATATGTGTGTGAAAGGGCATGACTACATAATTACATGAAACCATCTACCCTACCTGTGCATACCTGTATTAGGTTTTACCCTAAGTGTCTATGTATCTATGTGATTGTGTTTATGGTACCCATTTGTGTTTGCTACCATATATATATATATATATATATATATATATATATATATATATATATATATATATATATATATATATATATATATATATATATATATATATATATATATATGTGTGTGTGTGTGTGTGTGTGTGTGTGTGTGTATAGGAGAGCAGTTATAAGAGTACGTATGACTAGTTATGGTCTTCCTATGAGGAACCTTATGAGTATATTGATAGATGTTCTTCTAAATGTATATGTGGGGGTATGGGTATAAACCTATATGAGCATTTAAGTAAGTATGTTTGTGCTATGTGAATGTGCTTTAGGGTTTGAGTGTGTAATGTTTGTATAGGTGTGTATGTGTGTAAGCATAAATGCTCATATGTGTACTCATAGATATTCCATACAAGTATACTTATTAATGAATTAATATGTGTGTGAGCATTTACATATATGTGATGTGTGTGAACATTTGAGTTAATAAGTAATATATATTTGTTAATCATATCTTATATTATGATTTAACTATCTAGTGTAATGTGTGTGTATGTGAATATTAAAGTATTTAATTACATTATACTTTAGTGTATGCTTAAATTAAAGAGTATTAAGAAGTTATGAAAAATAGAATAAAAAGATAAATAGAAACAAAATAAATAAGTGTGATTAATGTGAGGTGTGTGTGAGTGTGTGTTAAAGTGAGGTGTGTGAGTTGTGTGACTAAAGTGTGTGTTAAAGTGTGGTGTGTGTGACCTATGTGATTAAAGTGTGAGTGCGTGTGGTGCGCATGAATGAGCATAAATAAAGAGTGTTAACTAGTGAAAGTGTGAATTAAAGTGTGGAGTGAGTGTATTGTGAGTTAAATTGTTATGTACATGGGAAAGCATAAAAAAAAGGTGAGAATGCATCTTCTATTTTGGTAAAAGGTATGTACACATATATGTGTGGGTATATATATGTCTCTCAATAATGTTTTTTCGTGATGATTTTCTGTAGGTAACTTTTTCTTCCTCCTTTTCTTCCCTTCTCTTCTTGCTATGGTCTTCAATGCATGCATCCGCTTTGGCAAGAGAGAGATAGAGAGAGAGAGAGGCACATAGGGATGCACGTTGTAGGTAGGATATTCAATGATGGTTGTTGGAGAGAGAGAGAGAGAGGGAGATAGGGATGCACACTACAAATATGATATTTAATGATGGCTATTGGAGAGAGAGAGAGAGAGACCCATGGCAATAGCGGAGAGTTTGAGGGAGAGGTATAGAGAGATAGAGAGAGAGAGAGATGAAGATGGCTGCTACATGATGCACGTAGGGTACAAAGAAAGAGAAAGAGAGAGAGAGAGAGAGAGAGAGAGAGAGAGAGAGAGAGAGAGAGTAGAGGAGGTACTTGGATGCCTACTTTTAACAAGGGCAAGCAATATGCACTTTCAGTACTTCACCTACTCAAGGGAGGTTCTCCTTAGGGAAGTATACCATTTAACATTTGTATGAGATGCACAATATTGTAGATACTCAAAGAGAAGATTGATATCAACTGACAATACTGAAGGTCAAAAACCACTCCTTAGTTCAAAGAGATGATTACAATATCGGCAAAAAAAATGCTCTAAAATTTGATGCTCTTGGCTAACATGCTATTCTAGAACTAAACAGAAGCAACACAAGAGATCCATCCAATACATACAATGAACACAACTAGATGAAGACTTGCACTGATCAGTACAAAGATATGAAGACCTGCTCTAAGAAAATACCACTGAATCACACCAAATGACAAAATCAAGCCACTCCTTCACACTTTAGTGCTATAAGCCCTCCAATGGGAAGCCCACGCTCTATATCCTCACTACAGAGTGACTTCCTGTAGTAGGCTTGTAGCCACAAAGTGCAAAGAGAGGACTAGAAGAGATGACAGAGATAAGATACGGCCCCATTTGTGTGTAACTCCATTGCTTTTTTAGGCTCCAATAGGCCAAGAGGGCCTTGCCCATTTCCCATGTTCACTGAATATGCATTGATTGATTGCCCAAAAATTGGTGGGGTAGGTCAAATATGGTACTAGCCACGTGCTTTAAATTTGATCCTCAAAAACAGGTACTCAGGGCTCTGGCATCATGAATGTTGGTGGCAACACCCATTTACTATCTAGTAAAAATGAAACTCCAAAACCAAACCCATGATGTGCTCAGGTTGAAGGCCAAAGGCACTTACAAAACAAGTTCAAGTTATCATATGATTTCACGTAGTCTCTAAAAAAACCCCCCTCATAAGTGAGAAGTCATAAATGTTTGTAGATTGAAGACCGAAAGGCACTTCATAAAAAAGCTTGATATACAATAATTTGCACAACAACCCAATCAAAATCTTAGTGCAGCTTTCTGCTTGGCCATTTTCGCTTGGATAGTAGGCAGAAGACTTTTTATGGAAAACCTTGTACCTATCAAATATAAATTGGAGCAATTGATTTACAAAATGTGTGCCCCTATCACTAGTGATTTCCAGTGGGCAACCAAATCTTGAGAAAATACGTTCATATAGAAACTTAGCTACTGTTAAGGCCGTGCAGTCCACGGTAGCTTTAGCTTCTATCCATTTAGTTGCATAACATGTGTCCATCAAAATATACTTCTTACTCCGAGGTTGACCACTTGGACTAGTTGGTCCTATGAAATCAAGACTGGATTGTTCGAATGGGAGCCATCCTGTAGATATGACTAATGGTTGGAAATTCAATCTACTTGGCCTAGGAGCACATCTCTGGCAAATGTCGCATTCTTTAGCAAACTTCATCGCATCCCAGTAGATATGAGGCCCCCATAATCCTTTGTGGATGATTTTGTGCACCAAATCCTCCCCCTTTAGATGCCCTTCACTGTGTGTTGTCTCAAGCAAAAGGTTTACCTCCTCTAGATAAACACACTTTCTTAAAATACCATCTTGACAATATCTATATAAATTACCATTTATTAGTAAGTAGTAAACTTTGGTTTTAAGGAGTAATCTTCTCTTTTCTATAAGTGTTAAGTGTTCTGGGAGTTTTCTAGTAGTGAGAAAATGGAGAATTCCATCATACCAATCAACCTGAGTTGCTTCTAGGAAGAGATTATCCACTAGTTCATCGTTAATACCTATTGACTTCTCGCTCATTGTGGTCTTGGATACTTGATCTGCCATGTAGTGCTTTGTCTTGGCTTAATATGAATATCAAAGGTGAATTCTTGAAACAAGAGTAACCATCACCAAACCCTTCCAGCCACTCTAGGCTTGTTTATCAAGTACTTCAAGGGCTCATGGGCATATATGACTATAAAATGTACACCGAGAAGGTAATGCCAAAACTTTTGGAGAGCAATTACAATAGCCAAATCTTCCCTTTCGATCTTATTGTAGTTCCTTTCTGCCTTGGTAAGTAGCCTCTTGGCATAGGAGATAGATCTATCAATCTTGTGTGATGATGGTTGAGCCAAAACTGCACCAAGAGCATGAAGACTGGCATCTTATGCACAGGAAACTCCAATGACCAGTTAGGAACACTTAAAAGTGCAGCGGTACATAGCCTCAATTTTACTTCACAAAATGCTTTCTCAGCTTCACGAGCCCATGAGAAGGGGACCTTTTTACTGGTAAGCCTTGACAAGGGCTTAGCTTTTTCTGAATACATTCATATAAATCTTCTATGGTATCCTGCATGGCCCAAAAAGTTTTGCACTTCTTTTGGGGTTTGTGGAATAGGCATGGAAAGGATAGCAGTAACCTTTGTTGGGTCAACCGTTATCCCTTCAGCAGATACTATGTGACCAAGAAGAGTGCCTTTAGTGACCAAAAACTGACATTTAGCAGGATTTAGCTTCGAACCTGTTCTGAGACATTTCTCAAAGATTTCTTTTAGATTTTCCAAATGATCATGGAGATTTTGAACTGCTGCTTTTCTATCTATGCCTGAAAACACTCAAACGTCATCCATGAAAATGCGGAGAAAGGTTGTTAACCACTTTCCCAATATCAGATACATTGTTCTATTAAATGAAGTTGGTGCATTTTTCAAACCAAAAGCCATGCGGGTATAGACATAAGCGCCCCATGGAGTAACAAAGGTTGTTTTGTCCCTTTCATCAGGATGGATCACTATCTAATTATAGCCACTAAAACCATCCAGGAAGCTATAGAAAGTGTGTCTGGCTACTTCCTCAAGTACTTGCTCTATGATGGGCTGAGGAAATCCATCTTGAAGAGTTACCTTATTCAAGGCAAGAAAATCAATGTACACTCTTATTTTTCCACTACCTTTCTTGGGTACAATAACCATAGAAGAAAGCCACCTGGAATGTTCTACTGGAACAATTATACCGGCTTCTTCTAGTTTTGTAATTTCCAACTTTACCGCCTCTGCATACTTTGGATTGAGTCGATACGGCCTACTTCTTGTCGATGCGGCTCCCTCAACTAAGGGTATTCGGTGTAATCCAAGCTCCTCTGGTATCCCTTTTATATCTTTGTAGGACCATGCGAAGACATTTTTATAAGCAAAAAGTAAAGACATTACCTTCTATAGTAAAGGGGGATAATGCCATAGCCAAGAGGTCAAATGGACTACTTGAGGTTTCTCTTCATCTCCTAGATTTACTTCTTGAACAAATGTTGTAGGGCTGGTCTTACTTGAGAAATCATCCCCACTATATGCAGGAGTGGAACTTAGCTTATACTCTGCAATACGATCTCTGGTCCACCCTTGAGGTATATCCAAAAAGGGGAGATCTTCTCTGCATTCAGGCTCATAACTTTCCTTCCCTGATACTTGTATATTTGTCGCCCCTTCAAAGTTTGTATTCCAATGCCAACTATCATTCCCTAAATCCTTGTGAACTTCATGGCCTTTTTCTGGAACTCCTTCATCTGCAACTTCTTCCTCAACTTCATTGATTTCGAGCGTGCCACACTCTGCTTTTGCTTGCCTTAGCCAAGGCCTTCCCAGGAGTAAAGGGTAAGAAGTCTCCTGTGGAAGTCCAATAACAACAAAATCTGAACAAAGTGACAACCTTGTACTATCATTAGTACCTTTTCAATAATGTCAAGTGGCACAACCCGATGTTGATCTGCTACTATAATTGTGAATGGTGCCTTCTTGGTGGGGTTGAAATTTAGTTTCATCATGGTGAAATCTAGCATCAAATTGATGCGAGAGCCTCCATCTATGATCACACTTGTGAGAGCTTCATCCTTTATAAAAACGGATAACCTTGAGCTTTGGTAGTCTGCTATGGGTGAAGATGGAAAATCAACCATGAAACCATCTGTGCTTGGTGGTTGGCTCAAGTGAAGAGAGTGTATAATCTTTAATAAGTCACTCCTTATTCTTGAATACATCTTTATGAGTTCGTATAGACTAACCTTGTGATGAATACCTTTCAAGATCTGCTAAATGTTTACCACATGTGTGTCTTCTTGTAGACTTGTTGATTGGTCCCTTAGTGAAGTAGCCATCCTTTCATAACCTCCTTCAATATCTGCTTGGACCTTCCACCCAGCCCTCTTTTCCTCGTCTCTATATTCGAGTCCTTGTTGTTCCTCTCTACAGGTTGTTGTCGCTTGTCTGGCTTTAGTCATCATGGGCATTGAAGAAGATGAAACAATATAAGACTGAGTGGTCATACCTTCTACTTGTGGGGAGACTGCAATCATGTGAATTGGAGCAGGGTGGCTTCTTGGACAATCTTTGGTATAGTGATCCTTAGCCTCTGGAAAATGCTAATAACAAGGTGCATCTTCTGGAAGGGAACACCTATTTTGCATATGGCCATATTCACCACAATGATAACACATAAATAGCCTATTATGTCTAGGCTTCGTTGGACAATTCTTCTCTTTATTAGGTGCATTTGAAGTACTAGCATAATATGAATCCAAAGCTTGAGGGTTACCTCGTTGTTGTGTAGCCTTGAGGTAGTAATAGTCTCTAGCTTCATGGCCATCCTTTACACAAAATTGACAACTTACCCTATTAGGACAATTAGCACAGGAATGTCCACTGTTGTTACATATTGTACACTAAATCTGCGTTCTTATATCCTAAGTGGTCTGCAAATCTTCTAGTTCGTGATGAAGTTGGGCTACTTCATCATCAGTGCGAGATGATGATGCTTGCAAGACCTTCTCTTCTTGGTGATTTTGCTGCATTCTCAATGCCTCTAGTTCCTTTCTCAGTTGCCCTATAGGGTCTAGTTCTGCTCCATAATTTGGTTGTGTATCCCCTTCAAAATGTTGCCTAGCTTCTTCAATGCGTGATGCCGTTGCAACAAAATCATTAAGGGTTGCATCCAATCTAAGAGACTCATGTAGCTTCTGCTGAGATGACGTTGGCAAAGCTTTTTCTATACATTTTTTAACTAGGAAATCACCTCGAGCATGTGGCAGACATGCAACAAGTGCTTTTGTCCTAGTGTGAAGTTCATGAAAGGATTCACCTGATCTTTGCCTTAGGTTCTCTAACTTATCTAGAGCTCTTGTTGAGGAGTCACTGTGACGAAATGTCTCTGAGAAAGCCATCTTCAGTGGCATAGGGAGATGAATCTCCTCACATGATCATCAACATCCTCATAAGCTTGTCCCTTAAAGGTAGGGAACTTGATATTCAATCTAGAGAGTAAGTGAGAGAGATCCTCCATTGGCACTGGTGTTTCCTCTGATGTATGTGAGGAGAAATCTAATGTTCTCCTATGCTTTTCCTTTGACAGTGGTGTTGCACCCAAATCAATAGATAAATTCAAAGAGAGTAGAGGGGATCTAGGTTTACTATTTAAAGGTCAAGATGACTTTTTAAGGCTCCTCTGTACACGAAGAGATTCCTTATTTGCTCGAGAATGGGTCATGTACCTACTTGCAAGATGCAATAGGGAAAAAATAATGGAAAAAGAACTATTTACTATGTTTAGGGCCTCTCATAGAAATGCAAGTGTCTCACCATGCATGCGAAACTGTAGAGGAGATAATGGGGTGC
>CM035427.1:121361938-121419438 GCA_020310875.1 Ceratopteris richardii
AAATACACATATGCATACATACATTCATGCACATACATACACACATTCATACACATATACATACACATGCATATGCATATATTACATACAATCTCACATGCATACACATACACAAACATGTGTACACAAACATACATACAAATATGCATACACATACTTATATACATATTAAATACACACATGCATATTCATGCATGCCTACACACATATGGATACACACACACATACATATACACACACACTCACATACAAACTACATACACATGCATACACATACACAAACATATGCATACGCACATGCATATGCAAACATACATACATACATATGCATACAAACATATACATAAATACATGTATACATACATATATAAATACACACATGCATATGCATACATACATAGATACACATATGCATACACATATACACATACACACATGTATACACAAACATATACATAAACACATGCATATGATACATACATATACGTACACACATACATATGTTTTAGGTCTAGGTCTCTAGGATTAGGGTTTTAGGGTTTTTAAACATTCATACACACATATACACACATATACACACATACAAACATAATACATATACGCATACACATATATATACACATGCATCCACACACATACATGTTTTATGTGTAGGTATTTATGATTATGGTTGGATTTTTAAACCCACATACACATATATAAATATACAACAAATAATACATATACACATGCATAAATATACACAAGCATACACACATACACACATATACATGTTTTAGTTCTAAGTCTTTAGGATTAGGGTTTTGGAGCTTTACATACATATACATGCGCATACACACATACACACATATACACATAAACACATATATACATACACACATGCAGACATATACACATACACAGATATATACACATGCATACACACACACATATAAATGTTTTAGGGTTTAAGGTT
Organism: Ceratopteris richardii; assembly: GCA_020310875.1. Taxonomy (NCBI): domain Eukaryota; kingdom Viridiplantae; phylum Streptophyta; class Polypodiopsida; order Polypodiales; family Pteridaceae; genus Ceratopteris; species Ceratopteris richardii. The sequence goes on from CM035427.1 coordinate 121,362,894, forward strand.
TTAGGATTAGGGTTTTGGGCTTGTACATACATACACACATATGCACACATAATACATATGCACATACACATATATACACATGTATACACACATATAATGTTTGCTAGGTCTTTAGGATTAGGGTTTTAGGATTTTTACACATGCATACACAAAACTTGATAATCAATGGTTTCTTTGATGTTTGGGATTTTTGTTAGGCAATTACCATTGTGCCATCTAAGGCCAAGCAGGCTCGACGTGTCGTGCCCCAAGAGAAGATGAACTTTAGAGCGGTCCTAGGCAAGACATGTTCTTTGCAAAGTATTTCATTCTTCATATGTAATGTTCACCCTAGGGTCAATATCCTCCAAGTTGATCTGCTATTTGGTTTCTTGTTTCCACAGATGTTTCCATTTTTTGAAGCCCTTGTTCTATAGCTTCTAGGGATTTTGAATGTTCAATTATTCCACAATCTGGATGCCATGGAGGGAAAACTAGATAGAGTCATTTTGTCTGATACCGGCCACCCACTTCGAATCTTCACTTATTCTTGTGAAGCTTTTGTGTTTATTCCAACTCCTCCATAGGGAGTGTTGGTGTAAATCACAAGCCTACACATTTGGCTTGGAAGTTATTATGAAGACTCTACATACATGAAGAACCATAGGAACATATGCTAGTGGTTTATTACCACTTTACCTCATTGTAAAAGTCAAATTGACTTGGAATCTTTTGTAATCATCTACCTAATTGATTCGTGGAAAAGTTAGTTCACTTGATTGAGAGAATATCTCCAAGTTTTTAGAAGCTTGATTAGAAGGAGCCAAGAATTTGAATTTGAATTCAAATTCTTACACATTCCATATAAAAGGTGAACTTGAAAAGTCATGGAGAGACATCACTCTCGAGCTTCATTCTGCTGTGATTGAGTGTGTGTGAGCACTACATCATAGTCTACACCTCTCTACACCATTAGGCAATGCTTGTCATGCCAATGGGATTGTACACAAGTGTTAATTTATAGATACATTTACATCATTCATCGTTGTGCTCACTAATTGTCTACTCCAAAGTGTGTCAACTTGTCAAGGGTATATCTCAGCCAATACTCCCCCAAATTCAGTGATTCAAAGCTTGTTGGATTCAGCTCAAAGTTATCTACATGCGGACAAAGTTTGAAGTGATTTCATTCCGCCAATTCAGAGAAATCTTTGTCGAGGTGCTCACTGGTCTATCTCTGCTACAGTCCTAAAAAGTCGGGGGTATACCAAATGTTGCTAAATTAATTTCTCTTAGCATAGTTCATTATTTTACATCATTCCACTTGAAAACGGTAGCTCACTAAGCTAATTGAATACCCCTATAAGGAATTTTATCAATTGCTACTGTGCTGGTCACACTGAGCAAAACATTGAGCAGGTGTCAAGACCAAAATAGAAGGTTTTCTTGACTTTGTGACTTCCAAAGTTATCTATTTTGATTCAATCATTACACATTTCATTTCCAAAGGACATAGGCCATTTCTTGGTGTCATTGGAAACCTAAGGAAGTCTACTAATCAATTCTGAAGCTAAAGAGGGCTGGTACAAAGCAGGTTTTAGCAGTACCTACTCAATCTCTTGGATCATCCATCCATCTTTCCCAACAGTGGTATCAGAGCAAATAAGGTAAAATGGGAGATGGTTTTCCTTCATTTATTGACAAATTGGACAGGAACAACTATCAAGCTTGGTCACTAAGGATGAAGACCTACTTACAAGGAAGGAGTCTCTATGGATACATCTCAGGAGATGAGGAATTGCCCTCATTCAAAGCAAGAGGTTTGCCAACCAAGGAGGAGCAAGAAAAACTCAACACATGGTGTGCAAGGGATGCATTGGCAAGGTCTTATCTACTTAACTCTATATCTGACTTTCTTTTACCTCATATCAGAAATTGTAAGACTTCCCAAGAGACTTGGGAAACCTTGTCATCATATTTTTCCTCCAATACAAGGGCTAGGAAAAATCAGTTGTGGCTTGAATTCACAACACTAAGGAAGCAACCTAAGCAAGGTGTTTTAGAATTTGTGACCAAGATCAAAGATGTTGGGGACCAATGTGTGCTTGGGATACCTAATGTATCCAAGCAACATATGATTTACAAGTGTGGTGCTTGTCAATTTGGTAAGTCTCACAGGTTACCCTTCTCAAGGAAAGGATATATGCATGAAGACTACCTAGAGTTGGTACACACAGATGTTTGGGAACCTAGAAAAGACCCCTCAATCTCAGGTTCAAGGTACTATGTGTCTTTTATTGATGACTATAGCAGATGGACTGTATTATACTTTATGAAGCACAAGGATGAGGTGTTTAATTTCTTTAAAAAATATCTTGCATTAGTTGAAAATCAGACAGGAAGGAATTTGAAGAGGCTAAGGTCAGATGGAGGAGGTGAGTACTTCTCCAATGAATTTGAGGACTTCTTGCAAGAGAGAGGCATCAAAAGGGAAATAACCACAAGGTACTCTCCTGAACAGAATGGGGTAGCTAAAAGAAGAAATAGGTTAATTGTTGAGACAGCTAGATCTATGCTTAATGAGAAGAAATTACCTAACTATCTATGGGCAGAGAGTGTTTCTACTGCCACCTATCTCATAAACAGGTTACCATCAAAATCACTTGATGGTATGACACCTTATGAAGCTTGGCATGGTAAGAGACCTTCATTAGATCATTGCAAAATTTCTGGATGTGTAGCATATGTACACATACCTTCACAGGTTAGAGGTAAGCTAGATCCAAAGGCTGAAAAATGCATTTTTATTGGGTATGATTTAAATAAAAAAGGTTACAGGTTTTATAACCCTACCAATAAAGGATTTATGGTAAGCAGAGATGTGATCTTTGATGAGAATGATTCTTGGTATGAGAATGAATGTAGGAAGGTCAAACTACCCTATGATTTGGAGGAAGAATTTCCAAAACTTACAAAGGAGGAACCTACTTAGGATGGAGAGTCAATTTCAGATGATGAAGATACAATCAACCTTGAAGAGTTCAAGGCATGGAAGTCCAAAGGCAAAATGAAGATGAAGAAGCTTGAGGACATACCAGAATCTTCAACTCAATCAATCAGAAGGTCTCAAAGAGAAAGCAAAAAACCTATCAGATATGGGTATGATACATCTCTTGTTACTAAACATTCAATTTATCTTGCAAAGAATTTGCTAAATGAAGAACCAGGATCATATGAAGAAGCAATCACAAATTCAGAATGGAAAGAAGCTATGGATGAGCAGATTGAAGCACTCAAGGAGAGTGATACATGGGAATTAGTACCCAAGAAGGACTCCATGAAGGTAATAGGATCCAGATGGATCTATAAGTTGAAAAGAAATTCTGATGGCACAACTAACAGGTACAAGGCCAGGTTAGTAGCCAAGGGTTTTGCACAAACCCAAGGCATTGACTATGAAGAGACATTTTCTCATGGGGCCAAGATGCCAACAATCAGAGTGTTGGTTAGTGTGGCTGCATCAAAGAATTGGAACATGTACCAATTGGATGTCAAGAATGCTTTTTTGAATGGATGGATTTCAGAAGAGGTTTATATGTCACAACCTCCTAGCTATGAAGACCCTAAGAAGGTAACTTATGTTTGCAAATTAAAGAAAGCTTTATATGGATTGAAGTAGGCATCTAGGGCATGGAATTACAGGCTAACTACATACCTCCAAGACCAAGGTTTTGTCATGAGTAAGGCTGACACTTCTCTGTTCATTAAGAGAATTAATTCAGAGGTAATCTATCTTTTTGTTTATGTTGATGACATCATCATTACAGGCAATCATGTCAACGGAATCAGAAGCATCAAAAGCCAGATGATGAAGGAATTCAAGATCAATGATCTTGGATTATTGAAATATTTCTTAGGACTTGAATTAGTTTACACTAATTCAGGAATATACATTACTCAGAAGAAGTATGTACAAGATATGTTGAAGAAATTTCAACTGCAGGATGCTAAAGCAGCAATCACTCCAATGGAGGTGAACCTAAAGCTAAGTGCCCATGAAGGTGATGAAGTCCAAGACATTATAGGTTATCAAAGTATGGTGGGTAGCTTGAACTATGCTACTCTAACCAGAATTGACATTGCATATGGAGTTAGTGTGCTAAGTCAATTTATGCACAAACCAAGGATACCTCACTTAGAGGCTGCCAAGAAAATATTGAAGTATCTCAAGGGTACACAGGACCATGGGTTGTATTTTCCTTACACTTCAGATATAGATATAAAAGTTTATTCTGATGCAGATTGGGCAGGATGCAAGGATGATAGGAGGAGCACTTCAGGATACATTTCTTTTGCAAGTGACAAACCAATTTCATGGTCTACAAAGAAGCAAGCAACTGTTGCATTGTCTTCTACAGAGGCAGAATATAGAGGGCTAGCTAATGCCACTCAAGAAGCAATTTGGATTAAACTTTTGTATACAGAATTGGGCTTATATACTAGGCCTCCAATTATCTTTGGAGATAATACAAGTTCTCTTTACCTTGCAGCTAATCCTATCTATCAAGCTAGGACAAAACGCATAGAAGTACATTATCATTATGTAAGGGAGAAGTTGATAAGCAAGGACATTCAGCTGACCTATGTGTCAACCAATATGCAATGTGCAGATTTGCTGACTAAAGCTTTGGATGGGACCAAACTTTGCAGGTTCAAATCTATGATTGGATTGCAGGATGTACTTGAAGATTGAAGATGAAGACTTAAGCCAAAATGTTTGGCTTGAGGAGGAGCTGTTGGTGTAAATCACAAGCGTACACATTTTTCTTGGAAGTTATTATGAATAATCTACATACATGAAGAACCATAGGAACATATGCTAGTGGTTTATTACCACTTTACCTCATTGTAAAAGTCAAATCGACTTGGAATCTTTTGTAATCACCTACCTAATTGATTCGTGGAAACGTTAGTTCACTTGATTGAGAGAATATCTCCAAGTTTTTAGAATCTTGATTAGAAGGAGCCAAGAATTTGAATTTGAATTCAAATTCTTACACATTCCATATAAAAGGTGAACTTGAAAAGTGGCAGAGAGACATCACTCCCGAGCTTCATTCTACTGTTATTGAGTGTGTGTGAGCACTACATCATAGTCTACACCTCTCTACACCATTAGGCAATGCTTGTCATGCCAATGGGATTGTACACAAGTGTTAATTTATAGATACATTTACATCGTTCATCTCTGTGCTCACTGATTGTCTACTCCAAAGTCTGTCAACTTGTCAAGGGCATATCTCAGCCAATACTTGACCAAATTCAGTGATTCAAAGCTTCTTGGATTCATCTCAAAGTCATATACATGCGGACAAAGTTTGAGGTGATTTCATTCAGCCAATTCAGAGAAATCATCATCGAAGTGCTCACTGGTCTATCTCTACTACAATCCTAAAAAGTCGGGGGTATACCAAATCTTACTAAATTAATTTCTCTTAGCATAGTTCATTATTTTACATCATTCCACTTGCAAATGGTAGCTTACTAAGCTAATTGAATACCCCTAGAAGGAATTTTATCAATTGCTACTGTGCTGGTCACACTGAGCAAAACATTGAGCAGGTGTCAAGACGAAAATAGAAGGTTTTCTTGACTTTGTGACTTCCAAAGTTATCTGTTTTGATTCAATCATTACACATTTCATATCCAAAGGACATAGGCCATTTCTTGGTGTCATTGGAAAGCTAAGGGAGTCTACTAATCAAGTGTGAAGCTAAAGAGGGCTGGTACAAAGCAGGTTTTAGCAGTACCTACTCAATCTCTTGGATCATCCATCCATCTTTCCCAACACGGAGCACACAAGATTTGAGCCTTTTGGGAAAACCGGGATCGAGGAAAAAAACGTGTCAGAATCAAATTTTTGGGGACCAACAAAGTGGAATTCAAATGGAAGTAATAGATACTTTGCAACCTTCATTGATGATTGCACAAGAATGACTTGGCTTTCTTGCATGAAGCATAAGCTACATGTCTTTTATTATCTGAAGAAGTTGAAATCCCTTGTTGGAGAAGGAATGTGATAGGTACATCAAATTCTTAAGGTCATATGGCAGGATACAATACTTCTCCCCTGATTTCTTTGATTTCTTGGACTCCAATGGTATCACGAGAAAAACGCCATGCACATACAAACCTCAAGAAAATGCTATAATAGAAAGAAAGAATAGGTGCACTACAAAATTACTTAGGGCTGTAATGAAGGATATGGGAGTGCCAACTCATGTAGCAACCACCACCATCTACATCGTGAATAGAGCACCAACATCAATTATACTAACTTCAACACCATATGAAGCTTGGTATAATAGAAAATGAGATGTATAACACTTGATATGGTTTAGTTGCACCTCCTATAGTTTAATATGAAATGAGCTTAGAAGCAAACTGATGATACATGAGAAAGATGTGTACTCAAAGGCTATGAAGGTCATCTGAAGGGGGAGACGTGGACCGCAGACAATGAGTACCGAAATTAATGGAGAGTTAAGTGAGAGGCTCGTATAGGGTAAGCTATATAGTTGGGAGGATTAGATATGACTCTTTAATTGCAAGGAACTTTGCATAAACGAGAAAAGTTATTGATCAATCCACATGATTTGAAGAAGAAAATACATACATGGAAGCGCAAGAGACTATGTAGAAAGAGATTAACGCTTCGGAACCCCATCGATTTCACTCTTACAAGAGGAGCTTTCATATCACAATCTACTCTTGTTGATAGCTTGAATGAATGGAAAGTTCTGTAATGAAGAGCATCTCACCCATAGGACTCCAAATCCTACGAAAAGTAGTGGTTCAATGTCTTTGCGAAGTGTTTAGCTTTTATGTCTTTGCGAAGTGAAGACTACCTGTCACCCTTTATTTATATGATTCTGCACTATACTTTCCGCCTCGTTATCATAACCGATCTTTGCTCTTTGCTCGATCTTAACCGACAACTTCCGACTGGTTGAAAATTCATGTTTAATGTATTTACGAGAATGCCATTGTTCGCAACGTCAACGGTGTGAGTTCTGAACGGGCCTCACTCGAACTTATCTCGTTCAGATTGACCATGATGATAGAGGGAAAACACGCGAAAATATTCGTCAGAATACTGAGGAAGCGATACTTAAACGCTGAAGACTTGCGTGGTATCCACAAACGCTGATGTCTTGCGTTATCAGTCGACAGCCGTAGCTATGCCTTGAACTTCGAAAACGAAGACGAATCTCTGTATCTTCGTGCACCACTTCTTGTACCCCAATTACGCATCGATCAGTGATTTTGTTTGTGGGTTTCAATGTTTGGATACTGCTTTCAAAGGCCTTCAGTCATGAGCTTCCTTGTCGCGAGCAAGTTTGTAAACGTTGCCGAAACTCTAAGAAATCAACTTTTGTTGCAGCTGCATACGTTTTATAGAAGGTGGTGCATACGTTTTACTGAAGGTGGTGCATACGTTTTATTGTCAGACAGTGAGTTATAATTGTATTTGTATTTATAGAGAGAAATTGTGGTTTTAATGTCTCGAGAGGGGAAGGCTCCAAAGACACTCAGCGTTATGGCTTTTCGTTAAAAAAAAAAAACGGCACTTTATTGACATATTGTGTCCTTCCGTCCTTTGATATGTCCGTAAAGCCTACCATGCAATCTATGATGAAAGCAATAGAGAGAGGACTTTTGAACAATATTCTGAAAGTTGAAGATGTAAGATTATACATATAGTGCGTGACTAGGAGGAGGAAACTTTGTACTCCATATCCAACAGCTTCTTCAGAACAACATCAGAGTTTTCAAGTTTAGACAACATCCATTACCCTAAATTAAGATTCACGCCAACAAATATAAATCCTTGTTACGTTTTGCATGCCATTTTCTCAAAACTCCAGTTATGTATTCAGGATGTTTGATAAAATGCAATAGATGTTTGATAAGATGCAATAGATTGTGATATAGGTGTTTTGTTGGAACAAGTCCATGGGAAATGCAAGTGATGGCTTGACTCATCAAAAGACCTAGAGACTTGAAAGAAATGTCTAGTATTTGTAAAGTTCACTTGTGAACTACCTCTTCTAGTTTTTGAAGTCTTTACTTGATGTAAAAGTAAAAGGAATCTAAAGTGGTTAAGTCTAGTTAATAAAAAAGAAAAGAGAAGCCACAAATCCGTGATTGAAGGTAATTGCAAAATCTAATCAATTACAAAAAGATTCGAGAGTGATTATAGGTGACATTCAAATTCAAATCTGGACTCCAAGTATCACTATAAGTACATGAACTTCTAGTCACCTTTTATAGATCTCCAAGAGCAGAGCTTTATGCCATATCAAAGTGGGGATTCAAGACACACATATGTATCAATAAGTCCATTGTACTTTACAATGAATATACATTCATTTTCATGATCATCAGAGTTCATATCTTTATGCTTTTGTGAGTACATTGTTCATTGCCATATGTCTGAGTTTTCTTAGTCAGATTGCAAAGATGATTTCTCTAAGCTTTGTGTATGGTTTTCAATGATTTAAGTTAGTAAACTTTTTCCTTAAGTCTACCTTACATGCTCAAAAAAATTCATTTCAATTGGGTTTTCAATCTTGAGATATGTTCATTTGAAGTCGACTATATCTCATCATTCTCTACTTCTCTATGAGCACTCCATCAGAATAGTCATTTTCTTGGAGCTAGTTCTCAGTGTATACTTCATACTTTTCCATGATTCAAAACTTCAAAGAGTCGGCAGATTGTCTAAGATATGTCTACAAAATTTCATAAGCATTATCTTTTTGAAGCTTGAGATATTAACATTTCTCTGCTCATGGGTCTGAGTACTACTACAATGCGTGCAAATCGGGGTGATGCTACAACTTGCTCAACACATTTATCTTTATGTAGTCTAGGTTTTTTTATTAAATAACCCTTGATTAATAGCATACTAAGTTAATAAGAGTTCCCCAAAAGGAATCAAGTCATCTGTTGTGGTGGCCAGAGAATTGTTCAAAACACCAGACACGTGTATGAACATAAATAGCAAGTATTTTTATCTTGAATCTACTCTAGCTTATTTGTTATGATTCATCTCTTTGAGAGTGATCTTCGAAGGTACATAGGGTGTCTAATACATCCTTTGGCAATCTAAAAGGGTCCACCACATATCTTTTGAGTTCATTTAGCTAGTGTAGTGCAAAGTTTTTACAACACCACTTCATCCTCTCCAAATTCAAATGCATCTCTTCACAGTGGTATCAAAGCAAGGTTGGACAACATGGTAGATGGATTTCCTTCATCAATTGACAAATAAGGCAGGAATTTATAGGTTATGTAGTTGGAGATAAAGTTATGCCAAGTTTCAACAACAAAGGTCAACCAACACAAGAAGAGCAAGAAAGATTGAGCACATGGTTCTCCAAGGATGCACTCGCAAGTTCTTGTCTCCTCAACTCCATTTCAGATTTTTTGTTTCCTAACATTAGAAGTTGTAAAACATCTCAGGAAGCATGAAATGCACTTAACGCCTTCTTCTCTTCAAGTACAAAGGCGAGGAGGAATCAACCATGGTTGGACTTCAAAACTCTCAAGAAGGCTCCCAAACAAAACGTGATTGATTTTGTCACAAAGCACAAGGACATAGTAGATCAGTTGGGAAGCACTGTGGAGGTAATAGATGAAGAAAAAATTGTAAAATAGTTCATCAATGTCTTCAAAGGAAATGACAAGTGGGAAGCATTCACCACAGCTATGAATCTATACATGGATATGCATGTACCAAATTTCAATACACTCATAAGACAACTACTTACTCAAGAGGCCAAGCTTATCAAGAATGGAAAAAGCATCAAAGGTAATCAATCTTCTACCTTGCATACTAATAAAAGCAAGTCCAAAGAAAACAAAGGAAGAGAAAAGAAAGTGGATGATGAAGCAGGTTCACATCAAGCTAACAATGCAGGTAGAGGAAGACATGGTAGGGGTAGAGGCAGAGGAGGAAGACAAGGTAGAGGGAGATCCCAAGATTCTTATTCATGCTCTATTTGTGGATTAACTCATCATACAACTAAAAACTGCATTAGAAATTCCAGGAATAAAATAGGCTGAGGATACAATAGAGGGAGTTATGGCTACTCTAGAGGAAGAAACAACAACTTCAATGGCTACCACAACAACTACAATGAATCAAACTATGAAGGAGGCAAGAGGGGAAGAAGAGACTTGAATAACTACACAGAAGAATCAAATCAAGAGGATGCATTGCTAATCATGAATATGGCAATGCCACAAGGTAAATCTGATGAGCATGTTTTCTACATAGATTTAGGTTGCTCCAACCATGTGGCACGGAATGTGGCATTGCTATGAGATTTAGAAGATCCAAGGAACAAGCATGAGGTACAAACAAGAGATGATACAAGAAACCTTGTGGAGAAAATAGGAAATGCCAAAGCACCTGATGGAAACATCCACCTACTTAGTAAGATACTCTATGTCCCTACCATTACAAAGAATTTGAAAAGTGTTGGAAAGGTAGTAGAGAAAGGGTTGCAAGTCAGGTTCACAAGAGGAGGAGCATTTGTTGAGGATCCAAGCCAAGTATTTAGGAGAATCAGAAAAGGTGAAAAGACAAGTAAATTGTTAAAATTTGAATTACAAGACACTAGAAACATTGCTCTCTTTAATTATGGTAGTTAGACACTTACAAACATGGAACTATGGCACAAGAGGTAAGCACATGTTGGTGAAAGATCATTAAAGCAAATATGTAGTGACAAAAGTGTACTTGGACTCGTCAACTTGTCAAAACAACACATGATTTATAAGTGTAGTGCATGTCAATTTGGAAAGTCTCAAAGGTTACCATTCATGAAGAAAGGATATATGCATGGAGATGTATAGAGACCTAGCAAGGATGCTTCAATATATGTGTAGACGGGATTTGGGGACTCTATGCACGAATATAGCATTCAGCCTCCGTCTACTCAAGGGGAGTTCTTCCTTAGGGAAGTATACCCTGTAACATTTCTGTGTGTAGGCCTTGTGTAGAAAGAAAACGGACAGTGCTCACAGATAAGGAACCGAAACAATGCCACAACAGTGTTCTAATCCGTTCGTTACCATAATATACAAGTCACGAAATATGACACAACTAGACGGAGAATAACACAGGTTCCGAAGTAAAGCATTTATATTTGGAGTATAGGAAGAGGAAGTATTGAGAGGAGAGAATCTTAAATTTCAACAATACAATGAATAACAATAGATATCTCCGAACGCCTGGTAACTTAAGCATAGACAACACTCCCAACCCTCAATCACACCATAATGTCAATGGCCATCATTGGAAAATCCCACTTTGTATCATCATCACTACAGAGTAATTTCCAATAGTGAGCTCGCAACACCGGTGCACAGAGATGGGTCTTTTAGACGTGACTCTAAACTGGTATCACGGTTCCCTTCTTCCTCTTACTCCCTCCTCGGTCTCCCTCTTCCGTCCCCCTCTTCAGTCTCTTTCTCTCTTCTTCTCCTTCCTTGCTCCCGAGCAATAATCTTTTTTTTTTCCTTTTTTTTTGTAGTTGTGGAACACGGCCTTTTATAGACTCCAAGAACGGAAATAGGTTGTTGCGCCAAATCTGATCGTCCTTTGATTCCGTAATTGTTGACTCACTACCGTATACTTTACCTTTGATTCCATAATCATTGACACACTCACTGCCGTATACTTCACCTACTTAGATGGGCGCCACCCGTAATATCTGTTCAACTACATCCTTTAAGGTGTTTTGATTGGCCCTCGGAGTGCATATGACAATGGTTCAGCTAGAAATTCATAGATTCTGTAATTGTACCGTCGAAATGCCTTGCACATTCTTAGGGGTGTCTGCCGCTTCAAACAGAGTCACCAAAAAATTTGTCATCCACCGGAGTTCATACAGTAGTTCTGGTTCTGGTGATCTTGGTCAGCCAATTGACCAAAGTTCTGATATGTCACCAAAATGCGCACCACAGGTTACCGAAATTCTGCCGAAATGGTGCCGAATTTGCAAAATTCTTACGAGTTATGAGTTTCTTCCACCGAAGTACTCACCGGAAATTCCATCGAAATAGTGCCGAATTATGAGCTCCGTCAACCATTTGACCGAAATTCTCACTTGTGAGTGCTCACCGGAAAGATACCAAAATTCTGTCGAAAAGGTGTTGAATTTGCGAACTTCTTCTGAGTTATTCTAGTCGTGTTTCGGTACTCGGCTACACTTATTTTCCTCTGGAAAGATGCGATCTTCTGTCCTTTGTTCAAAATGAGACTTCGCCGGCTTTACAGTCCCCCGCATCAAGACTTTGCATCCCCGTGCAATAACTCAATTATTTTCTTATTCTAGTAAACAAAATGATCTGTAGAAAATGAAAAGAACTATGGTATATACAGTGAATGAATTCCTCCTTGCATTACTTTAAATAAGTTCTCACCCTGGAGATGTTGACCAAGGGCAACCTTCCACCCTGCAAGTCCCCTAAATGGACTGCTCCTTGTGGTAGTACCTTAATCACCTTGTAGGGCCCTATCCATTTAGGTGCCAATTTGGTGGATATCGACGGAATTTGATGCACTAGGACCAAAGATCCTTCCTGTAGTTTGCGTTCCTCTTGCTTTACCTATAGTTTCCTCATGGCCGCTTCTCTATATTCTTCCAATGCCACAAGTCTTCTAATGGGAGGCTCGATCCCAATGATTCTGGTTCCAATTTCCTTCCTTATAATAAATTTGAATGGGGCCAATGCCTCCTTATCGTATCGGAATGGGCTTTCACCGGTGGTCCCCCTTCTAGTAGTTCGGAAACCCAAAATTGCACCGATTAATGCTTGTGGCCAAGAACTTTGATGATCAAAGGATAATTTGCGTAAGAGCCCGATCAAAATCTTATTGGAGCTCTCTGCTTGGCCATTTGCCCTTGGATAGTAGGCACATGATTTTTTGTGAAAGATTTTATACCTATCAAAAATGAATTGGAGCAAGTGATTTACAAAGTGAGTGCCCCTATCACTAGTAATTTCAAGTGGGCAACCAAATCTTGAGAAAATACATTTAAACAAAAAATTAGCCACTGTCAAGGCTGTGCAATCTATAGTGGCTTTAGCTTCTATCCACTTAGTTGCATAACATGTGGCCATCAGAATATATTTCTTATTCCCCGGTTGACTAGTTGGACTGATCGGACCAATAAAATCAAGACCCCATCGTTCAAAAGGTAGCCATCCTGTGGAGATGACTAATGGTTGAAAATTCAACCTGGTCGGCGTAGGAGCACATCTCTGCCAGATGTGACATTCTTTAGCAAATTTGATCGCATCTTTGTAAACATGAGGCCACCATAGTCCTTTGTGGATGATCCTCTTAGCCAATTCTTCCCCCTTTAGATGTCCTTCACTGTGTGCAGCCTCTAGCAAATTGTTTACCTCTTCTGGGTAAACACATTTTCTCAAGATATCATGTTGACAATATCTATATAAGTTCCCATTTATAAGTGAATATGGTTTGGCTTTCAAGAGCAATCTTCTCTTTTCTATAGGTGTCAAGTGTTCTGGGAGTTTTCGAGTAGTGAGAAAATGGAGAATTTCATCATACCAATCAGTCCAAATTGCCACTAGGAAGAGATTACTATCTACCAGTTCATCATTAATACCTATTGCCTTCTCGCTCATTGCAGTCCTCGAGATTTGATCTGCCATGTAGTGCTCTCTTCTTGGCTTAATATGAATATCAAAATTACATTCTTGAAACAGGAGTAACCATCTCTTAATCCTTCCAGCCACTCTAGGCTTGTTGATCAAGTACTTCAAGGGCTGATGCTCCGATATGACTATAAAACGCACACCTAGGAGATAATGCCGGAATTTTTGAAGAGCGAATACGATAGCCAAACCTTCCCTTTCGGTAGTGTTTTAGTTCCTTTCAGCTTTTGTAAGAAATCTACTAGCATAGGCAATAGGTTGATCTACTCTTTGTGATGATGGTTGAGCCAAGACTCCTCCAACTACATGAAGACTGGCATCCGTATGCACATGAAACTCCACTGACCAGTTAGGAACACATAGAAGTGGAGCAGTACATAACCTCCCTTTCAGTTCACAAAATGCTTTCTCGGCTTCAACACTTCATGAGAAAGGAACATTCTTACTTGTAAGCCTTGATAAGGGTTTAGCTATTTCTGAATACATTCGTATGAATCTTCTATGGTATCCTGCATGGCCCAAGAAACTTTGTACTTCCTTAGGAGTTCGTGGAATAGGCATCGAGAGGATCGCGGTTATTTTTGCTAGATCAACAGTTATCCCTTTGGCCGATACTATGTGACCAAGAAGAGTGCCCTTAGTGACCAAAAAATGGCATTTAGCAGGATTTAACTTCAAACCTTTTTTGAGACACTGCTCAAAGATTTCTTTTAGATTTTTTAAGTGATCATGGAAATCTTGAACTGGTGTTCTTCTATCTGTGCCTGAAAATACTGAAAAATCATCCATAAAAATACGTAAAAAGGTTGTCAACCGTTTGCCCAATATGAGATACATTGTTCTATTAAATGAAGCTGGTGCATTCTTTAAACCAAAAGCCATGCGTGTATAAACATAAGTGCCCCATGGAGTAACGAAGGCTGTTTTGTCCCTATCATCAGGATGAATCACTATCTGATTGTAGCCGCTGAAACCGTCTAGGAAGCTATACAAAGTGTGACCAGCTACTTCCTCAAGTACTTGTTCTGAGAAGGGCTGAGGAAATCCATCTTGAACAGTCACTTTATTTAAGGCACGAAAATCAACGCAAACTCTTATTTTTCCACTATTTTTCTTGGGTACAATAACCATAGAAGAAAGCCACCTGGAATGTTCTACTAGAACAATTATACTTGCTTCTTCTAGTTTTGTAACTTCCAACTTTACCGCCTCTGCATATTTTGGATTGAGTCGATATGGCCTACTTCTTGTAGGTGCAGCTCCCTTAACTAAGGGTATTTTTTGTAATCCAAGCTCCTCTGGTATCCCTGTTAGATCTTTGTAGGACCATGCGAAGACATTTTTGTAGGAAAAAAGTAAAGAAGTTACCTTGTGCAGTAAAGGAGGATAATGCCATAGCCAAGAGGCCAAGTGGACTACTTGAGGGTTCTCTTCATCCCCTAGATTTATTTCTTGAACTAGTGTTTCAAGACTAGTCTTGTTCGAGAAATCATCCCCACTGTATGCAAGAGTGGTATTTAGCATATATTCTGCAATATGTTCACTAGTCCATCCTTGAGGTATATCTGAAAAGGGGAAATCATCTCTACATTCAGGCTCATAATCTTCCTTTTCTGAAACTTTTTTAGCTGTTGGCCCTTCATCTTTCGTAGTTTCTTGCAAACTCTCATTGCTCAACTCCTTATGAACCTCATGGCCTGTGCCCGCGACTCCTCACCTGCAACTTCTTTCTCTATTTCATTGATTTTGACCGTGCAACATTGTGCACTTTCCATCATCCAATTCAATAATGTATCTTCTTCTTGGGGTAGAGAGGGCATTACCTGAGTTTCCACAGTATACCTAGTAGTTTTCTCTGAGTTGAATCCTTCTTCCAAATGTAGTTGCAGTTGGCTATTGGTGCTTGTTGAAATCCATAGTTTGTTTTTCCCCCAATCTTGCAAAGCTTTTGCTTGCCTGAGCCAAGGTCTCCCCAAAAGTAAAGGATAGGAAGTCTCCTGTGGAAGTGCAATAATGACAAAATCCAACACAAAGTGGCAACCCTGTACTACCATCCGTACCTTTTCAATAACGCCAAGAGGCGCAACCCGATGTTGATCTGTTAGTGTAACCGTGAATGGCGCCATCTTGGTGTGGTTCAAATTTAGTTCCTTCATTGTAAAATCTGGCATCAAATTGATACTAGAGCCTCCATCTATGATCACACCTGCGAAAACTTCCTCCTTTATACAAACAGATAATCTTGAGCATTGGTGGTCTGCCAAGGGTGCAGGGGGAAAATCAACCATGAAACCATCTATATTGGGCGGTTGGATCAAGTGAGCAGAGTGTATAATCTTCAATAAGTCACTTCTTATTTTTGAATCCATCCTTATAAGTTCGTACAAACTAACCTTATGATGAATGCCTTTCAAAACCTGCTCAATGTTTACTTCATGTGTGTTTGCTTGCAGACTTGTTGGTTGGTCCCCCAATGAAATAACCATCCTTTCATAAGCTCCTTCAATGTCTGTTTGGTCTTTCCGCCCAGCCTTCTTTCCCTCCTCTTTATCCTGGAATCCTTGTTGTTCCTCTCTACCAATTGTTGCTGCTTGTCTAGCTCTAGTCAGCATGGGTATGGCAGAGGATGAAACAGCATAAGACTGAGTGGTCATACCTTCTTCTTGTGGTGAGACTGTAATCATGTGGATTGGAGTAGGACGGCTTCTTGGGCAGTCTTTGGTACAGTGATCCTTGGCCTCGGGACAATGTTGACAAGGAGATGCATCCTCTGGAAGGGAACACCTATTCTGCATATGGCCATACTCACCACAGCGATAACACATCAATGGTCTATTATATCTAGGCTTTGTCATACGATTTTCCTCTCTATTAGGTGCATTTGAAGTACTAGCATAATATGTATCCAAAGCCTGAGGGTTACCTCGTTGCTGTGTACCCTTGAGGTAGTAAGAGTCTCTAGCTTCATGACCATCTTTTCCACAAAATTAACAACTTACCTTGTTAGGGCAATTGGCATTGGAATGTCCATTGTTGTTACATATTGCACACCAAATCTGCATTCTCATATCCTGAGTGGTCCGCAAATCTTCTAACTCACGGCGAAGGTGGGCTATTTCATCATCAGTGCGACGTAGTGGTGGCAAGACCTTCTCTTCTTGTTGATCTTGTTGCATTTTCAATGCCTCTAGCTCCTTCATTAGTTGCCCAATAGAGTCTAGTTCGGCAGCATAATTTGTTTGTGTGTCCCCTTCAAAACGTTGTCGAGCTTCTTCAATGCAGGATGTTGCTGCAACAAAATCATTGAGGGTGGCATCCAATCTAAGAGACTCACGTAACTTCTGTTGAGATGACCTAGGCAAAGCTTTTTCTATCCATTTTTTGACCAAGAAATCACGTGGAGCATGTGGAAGACGTGCAACAAGTGCTTTTTTCCTAGTGTGAAGTTTATGGAAGGATTCACCTTGTCTCAGCCTTAAGTTCTCTAGCTGATCTAGAGCTCTTTCGGAGGAGTCACTTGGCCGAAATGTCTGTGAAAATATTGTCTTCAAAGCCTCCCATGTAGCGAAATGGCCATCCGTATATTGACTGTACCATTTGTCTGCAAGACCTTGTAGTGTGGAATGGAAGAGTGCTAGCATTGCATCTTCTCTATTCTGCAGACCTCGTCCATGGCATAAGGAGATGAATCTCCTCACATGATCATCAGCATCCTCGTATGCTTGTCCCTTGAAGGTAGGGAACTTGATGTTGAGTCTGGAGAGTAAATGAGAAAGGTCCTCCATTTGTAGTGGTGCTTCTTCTGACGTATCTGAGGAGAAGTCTAAGGTTCTCCTATGCTCTCCTTTTGACAATGGTGTCACACCCAAACCAATGGATAAACTTAAAGAGGGTAGAGGGGAGCTAGGCTCATTAGTCGAAGGTATAGCTCACTTATTAACACTACTTCATACACGAAGAGGCTCCTTATCTGCTCGCGTATGGGTCATGGACCTACTTGCAAACGTCCTCAGGGCCTCTCACAGAAATGCAAAGGTCCTACCGTGCATGCCAATCTGTAGACAAGATTTGGGGACTCTATGCACAAATACAGCATTCAGCCTCCGTCTACTCAAGGGGAGTTCTTCCTTAGGGAAGTATACCCTGTAACATTTCTGTGTGTAAGCCATGTGTAGAAAGAAAACGGACAGTGCTCACAGATAAGGAACCGAAACAATGCCACAACAGTGTTCGACTCAGTTTGTTACCATAATATACAAGTCACGAAATATGACACAACTAGACGGATAATAACATAGGTTCCGAAGTAAAGCATTTATATTTGGAGTATAGGAAGAGGAAGTATTGAGAGGACAGAATCTTAAATCTCAACAATACAATGAATAACAATAGATATCTCCGAATGACTGGTAACTTAAGCATAGACAACACTCCCGACCCTCAATCACACCGTAATGTCAATGGCCATCATTGGAAAATCCCGCTTTCTATCACCATCACTACAGAGTAATTTCCAACAGTGAGCTCGCAACACCGATGCATAGAGATGGGTCTTTCAGACGTGAGTCTAAACAGGTATCACGGTTCCCTTCTTCCTCTTACTCCATCCTTGTTTTCCCTCTTCCGTCCCCCTCTTCAGTCTCTTTCTCTCTTCTTCTCCTTCCTTGCTCCCAAGCAATAATCTTTTTTCTTTACTTTTTTTTTGTAGTTGTGGAACACGGCCCTTTATAGACTCCAGGAACGGAAATAGGTTGTTGCGCCAAATCTGATCGTCCTTTGATTCCGTAATTGTTGACTCACTGCCGTATACTTTACCTTTGATTCCATAATCGTTGACACACTCACTGCCGTATACTTCACCTACTTAGATGGGCGCCGCCCGTAATATCTGTTCAACTACATCCTTTAAGGTGTTTTGATTGGCCCTCGGAGTGCATATGACAATGGTTCAGCTAGAAATTCATAGATTCTGTAATTGTAACATCGAAATGCCTTGCGCGTTCTTAGGGGTGTCTGCCTCTTCAAACAGACTCACCAATAAATTTGTCATCCACCGGAGTTCATACAGTAATTTTGGTTCCGGTGATCTTGGTCAGCCAGTTGACCAAAGTTCTGATATGTCACCAAAATGCGCACCATAGTTTACAAAAATTCTCCTGAAATGGTGCCGAATTTGCGAAATTCTTACGAGTTATGAGTTCCTTCCACCGAATTCCTCACCAGAAATTCCACCGAAATAGTGCCGAATTATGAACTCCATCAACCAGTTGACCGAAATTCTGACTTGTCAGTGCTCATCGGAAACATACCGAAATTCTGTCGAAAAGGTGCTGAATTTGCGAACTTCTTCTGAGTTATTCCAGTCGTGTTTTGGTACTCGGCTGCACTTATTTTCAAGGTATTATGTCTCCTTCATTGATGATTGCAGTAGATGGGCTATATTATACTTTATGAAACACAAAGATGAAGTCTTTTCGTGCTTCAAAAGATATTTGGCTCTTGTGGAGAATTAAATAGGTAAAACATTAAGAAGGCTAAGGTCAGATGGAGGGGGAGAGTACTTCTCCCATGAATTTGACTCCTTTCTTCAAGAGAGGGGAATCAAAACAGAGATCACTATAAGGTACACTTCTGAGAAAAATGGTGTGGCAGAAAGAAGGAATAGGATAATTTTTGAAGGTGCAAGGTCTATGATAAATGAGGTGCACTTACCTAATTACTTATGGGCTAAGGTTGTATCCATAGCCACTTATTTGATTCATAGGTTACCTTCAAAATCAGTTGATGGCATGACACCATATGAGGCTTGGAATGGAAGAAGACCAAGCTTGGATCATTGTAAGATTTTTGGATGTGTTGCTTTTGCTCATGTTCCTTCACAGGTTAGAGGCAAGATGGATCCCAAAACAAAAAGGTGTGTATTCATTGGATATGACAACAATCAAAAGGGCTACAAACTATACAACCCAACAAACAAAGGATTCTTGGTGAGTAGAGATGTAGTATTTGATTAGAATAGTTCTTGGTATGTAGATTCATGTAGAAAGGTCAACTTACCTTTTGATCTTGAAGAATATTTTCCAAAACTTGTTAAGCATAATCCTTCTAACGTTGAAGACCAGGATATGTCAAAAGTCGATGAAGCAACTCAGTATGAAAAACTGAAAATGTGGAAATCTAAAGGTAAAGAAAGAAATTCAAGAACTTGGATAAGAGGCAAAATCATCTGTTGATATATTTAGGTAGTGATGTGTGTGAACACACTAGGACCATTGGGGCACTTTTTTCCCTCTTTAGGAGGTTTTTTTCCTCGGCTTGTATATACGCCTATTACCCTAATGGGATACTTATCTTTGTACATTCTGTAGTAATACATTCAATATTGTGTGTTGTGCTCCAAGCTTCTTCTTCTCCCTCGTGCTGTTCGCGTACCTCCACTGACATCTAGCTCCAACAATTGGTATCATAGCAGGTCGTCGCTTCATCAAGGGCGTTGTCAACACTCCTCCATTTGTAGTCTCAGAATCGCACAAATTTTGGTCAGCATACTCAACGTGTTTTTGAGATCAAAACAACTTTGCTATGTGGTGCCAAAATCGTGATCTAAGCTCGTTTCGACCTCCGAATGCACTATCATACCATATCCTTAATACCTCTTTCATTGAAATGTCCAAGTCTTTTATGAAAAAAATCTCTTGATATATTTAGGTAGTGATGTGTGTGAAAAAATAGGACCGTGTAGGTACTTTTTTTCCCTCTTTAGGAGGTTTTTTTCCCCCCGCTTGTATATATGCCTATTGCCCTAATGGGCTACTTATCTTTGTACATTCTCTAGTAATACATTGAGTATTGTGTGTTGTGCTCCAAGCTTCTTCTCCTTCCTTGTGTTGCTCGCGTGGTTTTGGAGACTTCTATCTCCAACAATTGGTATCACAGCATTAATGAATGGGTTTCAAAAGGAATTTAGGGGTTTTAGTGTGTTTTAAGGGTTCAAACAATTGAAATTTAATTAAATTAATCTATAAATTAGACATTTATTTATTAAAAATTAAATTATCATTTAATTAGTTACTTTAATAATGTTTATAAATATAAATACAGAGGTATTTAATTACTAAACTCTTAAAGTAAGATTAATTTAAATGAATTATTTAATTAAGAAATGTACGATAGTTAAATTAAAATGAAAAATAATGTGTGGTGTGTGGCAGTATGTGTTTCAAGGATGATTCACAAAAGATGTGTGTTTAAATTGATTTAAGGAGTGTTCTAGATGAACGATGCACTTAAAGGAGGTTAAAGTTAAACTTAAAATGAGAGGTATGTATGAAAAATGGTTAAAGAGTGATGAGGGTGAGTTGTGGACTTAAAGCTAAATTTAAAGTGTGGTGAGAATAAATGGGCAAAAGAGTGATTGAGGATTAAAGCAAGATTCCAAAAAAGTGATAGGCATAGGACTCTCTCTGTGTATAAATGTGTGTGTTGTGCTTCAGATTTCTTAATGTTTTCTTGCAGGTATTATTTAGTTTCTCCACTTCTTTTGCTTTTGTTATCCGTGTGCTAGAGAGCAACTTTGTGTTTGTCTTCATATGTATATTTGACTGGAGCTATATACATGATTCACATTTTGCTTCCCATGTAGCATTATATAGTTGCATGATTTATGTGCCTTTTGAGCAAACTTTGGACGGGTTTAATCAACATAAGCATAAGCTTAATTCATAGCAATATTATCTTCAGAGCGTGACAGGGAGAGAGGAAGGATGTACACATAGAGATGAAGTAATAGACACATTGGGAGAGTCATTCCTCCTGGTGGCATATATAACTCATGGATGTGTGTGCATGCATACATCTAAGTGCTAGTATGCATATGATTTTGCATTAAAAGTGTGTTAGCATAAGTAAAAAGGTGTTAACATGTGCATATGAAAGTTTGTGTGTTAGCAAATGTGTGAATGTGCATAAGCATAAGCATAAGAATGTATGCTAACATGAGAGTTGATGAGTATTCATAAGTGCATATATGTATATGAGAAAGTATATGTGCATGTGCATATAAGTATATGTATATGCATGGTAGAGTGTGTGCATGGATAGTATGCATGCATGTGCATATGTATGTAAGTGAATGGATGACCATAGATATTAATGTATGCATTGTTATATTATTTTACTTAGGATTAAGTGTTAGCATATGCTTGATTGTATGTTAGCATGTTTGTATTATGAATGCATCTAAATGAGATTATGTCTAATGAGCATAAGTGTAGAGTAAGTTTAATTAGTAATGCATGAGCATAAGTGTTTGCATTTGCATGATTATATGTATTTAGAAGTCCGTGTGCATGCATGTGTGTTAGTATGTGTGTGTATTAGCATATAATAGCATGGTTGAAAGCATGCATGTAAAGTGCATTAGTATGCATAAGAAATGTATGTAAATGAATATATTAGAAAGAGTGTGAATGTATATATTTAGTGCATGTGAATGCTTTAATGTATGCATGAGCATATGCATGTGTATGTACATGTACATGTGATTTATGTCTTTTAATTTATGATTTTGTAACTTTACTTATAGTTTAATGTTTTTTTGCAGACAAACATTGAAGAAATAACGAGCAGTTGAAGTGAAGAGATCCATGAAGTAACAGATTGAAGACATTCCATCTACCTTATATTTTTCATTTAGCCATTTATCCATTTGTTTTAGACATTTATCCTATCATTTAGACCTTATATTTGTATTAGTGGAATTGATTTAATTCGTTAGCTTTATCAACTCATTTGTTCAAGTAGATTTTAGCATTAATATGATATTCCATTGATTTCTTTGATGTCTTCTAAGCTATCTCATGAGTCTGAACATAGTAGTTTTGAAAACATTGAAACTATAACTGAGTCTATGGAAGTAGTAATAGAAGAAGTCATTATAGATCATATTACTTCAGAATCTTTAGTTTCCATATCCTATGACCATTGTTTAACTAAGTTCTTAACTTTATTTTCCATTGCATCTCGTGAACCATATAGTAGTGAAAACAAATATCCGCCACCTCTAAGTAGACATACTCATTCGAAGCCACTTGAAACCAAAGTAGAGGAGGTAATTAAGAAATCGATAACCAAAGAATCATGGATTTTACCATCCTATCAAGAAGCTATTGCTAGATATAGAGCTACGCATCCTTATGGTCCTTAGGTGGATACAATATTAGATTATTTCTTATAGTTGACTTTAGTTCCGATTTAAATAGGTAATTAAAATTGTTTATGTCATCAACACCCTTATCCTTTAAGTACCTGAGTTAGCTCTAGACACCCAGCGTGTGCTGACCAATCCGGCAGATGATCTGATCCATCATTCGAGCATCTCCATGACCCGACAACGTGCCATTATTCCTCACATTCGCTCTTGCAGAATAGCTAAGGATTCTTGGGATACACTTACCACATTGTACCAAGCTCGGAATGAGGCTCGTGTTCCTTACCTCCAAAAACAGTTGGAGAGTGAGCACATGAATGAAGGTGATTCTATGGATAGTTTCCTAACGAAGATCAAAGACTTCAAGGAACAATCGATTTATGTTGATGAGGTTATACCAGATAGCTCACTTGTGAAGACTCTTGTGAATGGTCTTCCTAATTCATATCAGAGTTTTTCTTCTACTCTTCGGTTGATGATGAAAGGCAATCCAAAATGCCTCATCATTTGAGAAGTTAGTCTCTGTTCTATTGCAGGAAGATCAATCGAGACAAAACAGGTCCATTATGCGAGTCGCAGATCAAGCTTTCCTGGCTAGTCAAAAGAGCAAAGGAAAATGGAGCCCATCTACTAATAAGAAAAAATTTGCAAATGTTGCACATTCAAAGAACTAAGATAAAGATGAGAAAAAATCAAAAAAGTAGGAACTATTTTGCAAGTATTGTAAAGGGAATGATCATATCATAAAGAAATGTCCAAAAGTGGCTACTAAAGAGGCAAAGCAGAAAGAGGCTGGAATGGTTGTTGCAGAAGCCTCTACACCAAAACCAAAGTCTGCTAATTTTGTGCAGGAAGAAGAATGCGCATTTGCTACTGTTTGTAGTTTTGACCCATCTTCTCATGAGCACTGCATGTCTGCAGTAGACTCGGATGTTTAGTACTTTTATAGTGGGGGGACCAAACATGTTACCTCATAGCGCAGTTTCTTCTCTTCACTCAAGCTTGCCCCTGTAGGGAATACTATTACATGCGCCAACAACTCCTCTTATCTTATTATGGGAGTTGGTAAGATAATTTTGACTACTGCTGATGGTAGTTCTTTCACTTTGTTAGATGCTTTATTTGTGCTAGGGATCAAGAAGAACCTGTTATCAGTTTCTGCATTAGCCAAGATTGGCTTGGTTGTGAAATTTGTAGATGACAGGGGTACAGTTCATGATCTGTCAAATGGCAATGTGATTATTGATTCTGGCATTTTATATCGTGGGTTGTATAAGCTCATACACTATGAAAGATTTGTGAATCATTTGGCATGTGTAGTACATGATTCTCAGGCTAGGTCAGATGCAAAGATTTGGCATGCACGCTTTGGTCATCTGAATTTTGCTAGTTTGCTATGCCTGCAGAAATCTTAAATCGTGTCCTCTTTGCCCAAACTTGAGGCAACTCAAAAACATGTTTGTGAAGGTTGTATTTTGGGCAAAATGCAGCGTTCCTTTTTTCCAAAAGATGGTTCATTTCGGGCTACTCAGAAATTGAAGCTTATACATAGTGATGTCTGTGGTCCTATGCAAACACCTTCTTTTGGGAATTATCTTTACTTCATGACTTTCATCGATAACTTTTCTAGGCATGCATGGGTATATCCATTGAAGGCAAGGTCCGAAGTGTTCATGTGCTTCAAACAGTTTTTGGTTTTGGTTGGAAGTCTGTCAGCATGTAAAATGGGCACCCTTCATTCCGATCGAGGGGGGGAATATATGTCTTCTGATTTTAATGCATTTTTTGCTGAACATGGGATAAAACACCAATGTACAGTGCCATATACACCTCAACAGAATGGAGTTGCTGAACGAAAGAACATGTCACTCATGGAGATGGTGAGGTGTATGGTCAAGAGTTAAACTTTACCACATAGTTTTTGGCTTGAGGCTGTCATGTGTGTAGCATATGTACTGAGTAGGTTTCCCACTAAAGCGCTACAGTTTATCAATCCATATGAGTCTTGGCATGATCGTAAGCCATCTCTTGCTCATTCGCATGTTTTTGGTTATTTGGCATATGCATTAGTGCGTGAACAACATCGAGCCTATTGCCACTCCTATGGAGATAGGTTTACGATTGAGTCTTCATGATGTCGGAGATGCATTTAATGTTGTTCTCTATTAGCACGCTGTTGGATGCTTGATTTACCTATGCATTACTCGGCTAGATATTCAGTTTGCTGTCTCACAGATGAGCAGGTTTATGCATTATCTAGGAGTGAAGCATTGGCACGAAATTAAGTGCATCTTTTGCTATTTGAGTGCTACTCAGCTACTTGGGTTGTTTTATCCCAAGGGAGATCACTACCACCAGATTTGCATGCTTTTTCTAACTCTGATTGGGCTGGTTGCTGTGAAACTCATGTGTCCACTATTGGATTTTGCTTCATGCTTGGTACCTCATGTATATCTTGGTTGAGCAAGAAGCAGCCTACTCTGTCCACTTCCAATTGTGAGGCTGAGTATAGGTCAGCTTTGAGAGCGACTGTTGAATGTGTGTGGCTGAAACGCCTTATGGCTGATTTGGGTGTTGGTTAGACTTTTGCCACCACCATCTTCACTGATAGTCAGAGCGCATTGGGAGTTGCGAGTTTCCAAGACTGCAA
Source organism: Ceratopteris richardii (assembly GCA_020310875.1). Taxonomy (NCBI): domain Eukaryota; kingdom Viridiplantae; phylum Streptophyta; class Polypodiopsida; order Polypodiales; family Pteridaceae; genus Ceratopteris; species Ceratopteris richardii. Next base: position 121,388,492 of record CM035427.1, read on the forward strand.
ATCCAATATCTATAATTTTTTCATATGTATGCCTGAATAGGAACACGTGATGCTCATACACGTATAAGACTTTCGGTGCATATTAAAGAGACTTTGTCATACAGAGCACATATTCACTTTATATTTCAAAGATTTTTCTGAACCAGGAAAGCCAATTAAACACAGGACATATCTCAATTGGAAATGGCTTGGATATTACCGAGGAACCTTCTGTTCCATGCTTCACTAAGCACATTGAGGTGCATTATCACTTTGTCAGGGAGAGGTTCTTTGTTGGGGAGATTAGCTTGGCATATGTGCCCACACAGGAGAACATTGCAGACCTTTTCATGAAAGCTCTGCCTAGGGAGAAGTTTGAAGCTTTTCGCAAAGCTTTGGGCTTACTTCCGTTTGTGGAGTGATTTCCACATAGTTTGGCACTTCCTTATACATGAGTGCCAGCTCATTGTTCACCGCATCACTCCTAGGGGGGATTTGTTGATATATTTAGGTAGTGATGTGTGTGAACACACTTGACTGCTAGGGCACTTTTCTCCCTCTTTAGGAGGTTTCTTTCCCCCGGCTCGTATATACGCCTATTTCCCTAATGGGCTACTTATCTTTGTACATTCTCTAGTAATACATTCAGTATTCTGTGTTGTGGTCCAAGCTTCTTCTCCTTCCTTGTGTTGTTTGCGTACTTCTGTAGATATTTATCTCCAACAAGATCTAACTCAGAGATCTTATGTCCTCCATAAGTAAACAAGGCATGACCAACATTACCTTGAATCTTCAATGTGAAGAGACTTCCTTCTTTCTTCCCTAAAACAATTTGTTTATACCCATTGCTAGGATCTTCCACAAAAACTCCATCATTAAGAAACCTTACTTCATAACCGTTTTCAACAATTTGCCCTACATTTATGAGATTCTTTGGAATTGTGGGAACATACCAAGACCTTACTCAAGAGAGTACTTCCATCCTTGGGCTTCACTGATCTAATTGACTTCACATTGTGCTTTGTATTATCACCTATTTGAACTACATGATTAGTTACCTTATTCTCCAAATCAGTCATCAAGGCAATATTACCACTCACGTGATTGCTACACCCTGAGTCAATGTAGAAGACTCTTTGGTTTTCACTTTGAATTTCACAAGTTGCATTCATGATTAAGGTTGAATCTTCTTTCTGATCTGAAGCATAATTGTAGTAGGTATTATTGTACTCTTGAATTAAAATTTTGATGATATCCTCCATTATTTTGATTATTATGCCAACAATCATAAGCTAAATGATTTGTCTTACCACAAATCTAGCAAGCTTTGGCTCCATCTTTATTGATTCTACCTCTTGCTCTACATTTGCCACCTCCTCTTCCTCTTAGGAAGTTAGCTTGGCTAGTTGTATCTTTATTTTCATTTGCTTGTTGCTTGCCTCTGCTATTCTTCTTCTTATCCTTTGAATACATTGTTTGACTTGCATCCTTATCACCATCACCTTTGACATCCTGCTCAAAATTTAGCATGTGTCCTAGCAACTTAGTTAAATGAGGAGTGAAATGATGTAGAGACAATTCAATAGACAAAATGAATGGCTTCCATTTCTCATCTCCTCTCAAACCTGTGAGGATTTGTCTTACCAATTTATCTTCCTCAATATCTTCATCAACTGCTCCTAATGCATCTGCAATGTCCTTCATCCTTGTTACATAAGCCTTTTGGAAATGCTCCTCCAGAGCATTACATATATCACTTGCGCTTTCAAGACCTCTAATATGAGGTAGCAAGTAGTCATTGACTCCCATGTAGATAATGCTCCTTGCTTGAGCATCTCTCTTCATCCAAGTCTTCAAATCTAAAAGTTCATCCCTAGTTGGAAGACTAGGATCTCTAAATTGTGGTTTTTCTTCTTCATGTGTGATGTAACCTATCAGTTCTTCGCTCATGAGATGAGCTTCCATCCTCATTGACCAAACTGGATAGTTTTCTCTATCCAATTTCTCTATCTGAAGAGAATCTCCCATCCTTTCTTCACCTATGTATTAAATTCTTCAAGCTTTATGAGGAATAAGTGTACCTTTACTTCAAATGAAGTTCCTTTTGATCTTTGTGATAGCTTCACGCCTCCTTCTCAAGATTTTCCTTTAAGCTTTCTCCTTTTGAAACTTGAGATGCTGATTTGTGTATGACTGCAGCAGTCGAGGTCCTCCATTAGGGGAAAAAATGAACCCTGAATGGGCCTTTTAGATTAAGGAGTGATTAGTGATGGACCAATCAGAAGAGGGTGGTGGCCACAGTCTATGCCCTATAAAATACTAGGCTGAAGGGTGGAGAGGGGACATATTTCTCCCTTATTTAATGAGCTGCCTCTAGAGAGAGAATGAATCTCGTAACTCAGTTGGGCCCAAAAATTCAAAATTTCTGAAAAGTTAAAAAACTCATCATAACACCTGAAAATGGACCCCCCATTACTTTTTAGGGTCAAAAGTACTCTTTTTGACCCCAAATTCAAAATCCGTGCATGTTTTGAGCTGAAAAAAATGAGTTTTTTCAAAAATACTCAAAAAAGAGTTATTTCCCTCCTAAACCTCACATTTTCATACCCAGGTCCCAAAAAGTCATCTTTTCCCACTACTTTCACTCTGTAGCACACCATTGAGGCTCCTGTTTCTACACTCCAACCTACCTGCATCTCCTATCTCGAATTACTGTTGTAGCTTGAAGACCTTTAGCTTCAATGGCAACATCTAAAGCTTCTAGGCGACCAAAAGATGAAATCCTCACATTAAGATGTCACAATATCAAAGCCACAGATGGGCAGTGGCTATCACATGAGTACTCCAAAGGTGCATGGGTGTACATGCAACCCTCTAGAGTTGGGCCTCATCGAGTTAGAGATCGTGGAAACTTAGATCTTCATTGGAAGGGAAAGTTACTTGGCTTCAAGAAGCATAGAGACAATGGGATGGTTGCTATTGTACAACATGTTTTTACAATGGCAACTATGAAACTTGAAAACTCTAGTAGTATGAGATATCCTGTGAACTGTAAGTATTACTCTACAATATTTTATGTTTTCTTGTGTCGGATATATTTCTGAACTATTTAGATATGTTTTTGTTTGTTTCAGATGTATTTCCTTCTACTTTGGTGGAAGAGCAACCACTTCATAGTCTTACAGGTACTTTCCAGGCATTGCATGCAGATGTTGGTGCACTAGTCTTTCCAAATATATCTCCTGCTCAACTTTACCATGATAGATTTTTCTTTTACACACATAGATATGTTGTACCCTCTACAATGAATGGTTTTGGAAGGTTAGAGAGAATTGAAGTACATTCTCTTCTTAGCTTGGAGTGGCCAAAACCTGATATATGGTCCGTATCATCTTTGAAGCAAAAGATGGTAATGGATATACATAACTCTTTGAAATTCACAAAAGTGTCTAGGTCTGTAGGTTTGCACTGGTCTTTTCCCATTCATTGTTTTGTATATTTATTCCAAGGATTCTCATTCCAAGAGACTTCCACCATGTTCATGTGTAAAGATATCACATATGAGCAAGTCGAAAGTCTTCTTGGTGAAAATTGGGGTTTGATGGAAGGAATTGCAAAAGGTGATAAATATCTCTGTAAAATAGGTGGAACAGGTATAGCATTTCGATATTTGAAACAACGTACTTCATTATACATCAAATTCTACTATGATCGTTGGATGTGCAAACTTGGCAAATGGATACCATTTCAAAGTTCAGAGGGATCTTTGCATTCATTTGAAATAAAGCTTAGATTGCCCAACAATGAAACAGAAACTATTTTAGTGAATAATCATTGGACCTTGGCTAATCTGAGAGAACACTTGATGATTATGGGGTTTGAAGGACTAACTCAATCCATCTTCAAAATTCAAGGACATAAGGTGAGAAATGTTTCATGTTTTTGTGAAAGTAATCTTTTTGTTATTGTTTATTTTACTTTAATGACTTCAATTTGTTGCAAATTGATTACAGGTGGGCAGAAGAATGGAATACAAAATGAAAGTCCTTGTAGATTGGAGCAAAGATGGAACAGAGCTCTCATTGTCATAGTTCTTTTGCAACCTGATAATGTCACTTCTTGGGCCCTATTCATTGTATCTCATGGTTTTTGCACTTTCAAGAACCTTGTAAAAAGTAGGACAATTGATTCATGTTAGATATTGTATATACCTTATTCTCTGCAATGATAATTTCAAAACTTTTGGAATGTCAAAAATTATGTTCACTACTTTGAAATGTGGTTGCCCATGTTTTTTTCTGTGCATTATTTTGTCATCCGAAACTCATTTTTTGAAATTGCACTTCTTTATTCTATACTTTTAAAAGTGGGCCCAGTCAATTTAAAAACTTGAAACTGCTATAAAAATGGCTCTATGTGCTCATTTCTCACATTTGCACTCTCAAAGAGCTAGCAAGCACAGACTGCAAGCCTCTAGAAATCTCGCGCGCAAGCAATGGCTGCTAGCACTTCCACTCCCATGAAATCTCCTCGAGATTTATTCATGGAGTTTTTGGAAACTACAGACTACAATGGTCGTACGGATTTGTATGACCTAGTCTGTAGAGTCCCTAATCTTGAAGGGACAATAGCCATGAATTCCGATGTGATCGATGAGATCACAGATTTTATGGAACTCTATATTTTAAGATATGCCATAGATATTCCAGCATATGAGTGTAAATGGGTCCCCTGTGACCTGCTTTTTTACATTCATAAAGGAGATGAGGCATTTGCGAAGCGCTTAAAGCGTTTCATGGCGATTGCTGAGGCTTCAGGGCACCTGTTAGATGACACAGTGCCCTTAATTAAACAATTAAATAAGAAAAGGAAAATGGGAAGAAAATATCTTTCCTACATAGCAACAACAATCTTTTTTGTCAATGAGGAGCCCGAACCTTCACCCATGGACCTACCCCATCTTGTTACTGGGGGTTTTGTAGATGACAAGAAGGAACCCCAGACAGAAGCTCTCAACTTATTAGAAGAGAGTCAAAAAATTTCCAGAGAATTTCCTCAAGGAGTAGTGGACAAATTAAAGGAAGCCAGTACACAGAAGAGTCCACCCTCCAACTTAGACCCCGTGGAACCCACTCTACCAGAGGTAGAGATGGAAATGTTTTCAGTTGTACTTGTTGATGGAGAGGAATTTTTGTTCCTGCATGATATTGAGAAGGCATTCGGTCTACGCCTCGACGAATGCCTTAGTATTTTCAGCTCAACCTCGGATGTTCCCATGGACAACACTTCTGACATTATCGAAAAGGCAACAATTCCACTTGGTGAATCAGTTGCGGACACCATTGCATTTGTGTGTGAAGAGATTTTGAGCCATGCCAACCAAGATGCCAGTGAAGAAGATCTAGCCACAGCAAGGGAAAGAATTTTGGAGAAGAAGATTCCAACATCCCCTGTTGTGGAGCAAAGTGGCATGGCCCATTCATCAATTCCACTAGATGCAATGGGAAGAGGAGAGGATGAAGACAGGCTTCAAGATGTAAGTCTCTACTGACATTTATGGTTGTCTCATATTCATACAAGATGTATCTATTTAATTTTATGATTGTCTATGTGCAGGAAACAATTGAAGTGGATAAATTTGCAGCAAGGAGTGGTGGTGACCGTGTTTCCCGGGGCCATGGCTCTTCCTTGGCACAGTACATTGGAAAATTGCCAAAGGAAGATTTTGTAATAATCCACAAGGACTTTTCCCCTCAAGGACACTTCATGACTTGGTGTATGAAGGCCTTGAGTAAAGTTTTGTGCCTATCTACAATAATGCAAGGGACCAATTGTATATTTCTAGTTAGGAAGTCCCTTGCCCTTACTACCCTAGGAGTTAACTTTAGAGGAAAAATATTAGGTCAAATAGGAATAGCTTTGAATCTTGGATTGACAGACCCTCAATTAATATCCCAATCAGTTTTGACTTACCAATTGCCTCTATCTTTTCAAAGAAGAAAGAATGTAGTGGAGAGGCTCAAGGCCAAGAGCCAATTGTAAAAACTTTATAATACCAATGTTTTGTTTTTCCAATTTCCATGTGCATTCAATCTATTATATCTTTATGGTTTGACAATCTCATAACTTTTGCACAGTTTAATCAGTCTTTTTCCATTGTTTCTTGTAATTTGTGTTGCCCAAAATGCATGGAATGGCTAAGGAATGCAAAAAAAAGGCCTGCCACAGAAACGCGGGGATGGGCCCTGCAAAACTTTTGCAGGGCCCATCCCCGCGTTTCTGTGGTAGGCCTTTTTTTTGCATTCCTAGGCCATCCTATGCACTAGGTTACCTGTATTGCAAGTCTATCTTCTCAATTAGCACCTTCACTTGGGGAAATGTGGAACACTCTTCTTATATGCAATAATTAGAGAAAATTAAGACTCCTCTGGGTGCATATAAGCATGCAGCAGTAAATCAGTGCATGTATGTATGTTCATAGACATTTCTTAGCTATTGGTCAGGGGTTTAGCATGCAGTGCACTCTGGCCAAGGCTAATCATATGCCCCCATGTGCATGGCATGGGTTTTCATGGCTTGGAAATGCCAAAAAAAGGCCTGCCACAGAAACGCGGGGATAGGCCCTGCAAAACTTTTGCAGGGCCCATCCCCGCGTTTCTGTGGCAGGCCTTTTTTTGGCATTTCTTGGAGTCCTATTAGTGAGATGCTCTTCACTACTCTACTTTCCTTTTCATTCAAGCTATCAACAAGAGTAGATTGTAATATAAAAACTTCTTTTGTAAAGGTGAAATCTATGGAGCTCAAAAGTGTGATACATCTCATTTTCTATTATACCAAGATTCATATGGTGTTGAAGTAATTATAATTGATGGGGATGCTCCATTCACGATGTAGATGGTAGTGGTTGTTGCACGAGCCCAATCAGAATTGGGCATTCCCATATCCTTCATTACAGCCTTAACTGATTCTCTAGTGCACCTTTTCCTTCTTTCTACTATGGAAAGAAGGTGTGTATGTGTATGTGTATGTGCATGAGGTTTTTCTTGAGGTGTGTATGTGGATGAGGTTTTTCTCTTGATACCATTGGACTCCAAGAAATTAGAGAAATCATGGGAGAAGTATTGTCCCCCACCATATGACCTATCACATTCCTTCTCCGATAAGGGCTTTCAACTTCTTCAAAAAATAAAAGACATCTTATTTATGCTTCGTGCAAAAATCCAAATCATCCTTATGCAATCATCAATGAAGGTTGCAAAGTATCTGTTACCGCCATTTGAGCTTTGCTTTGTTGGTCCCCAAACATCTGTGTGAACCAAATCAATTGGATGATAACTCACATAGTTATTCTTCTTAAATCGCAATCCAATTTTCTTACCCAATTGGAAAGCTCCACACAAATTCTTTAGATTCTATTTGTGAGGGTTTGGTATTGCAAGAACCATTTTCTTCTTCTTCATGTAGTTCAAACTTTGAGCATTGATATGTTCATAGATAATATGTGAAAGATACGATTGTACTACCTTCTTGGTTCGATATGTGAAGTAGTATGTATGCTTAAACTTTGGCCCCAATCCAATGTGAATATCCTTCCCTCCTTGCCTTTGGCCACCAACCTTTAACCCTCCTTAGGCTTTACCACAAAGCATCCTTTCTCATTGAATTTCATTTGCATTCCTTTTTGAACCATTTACCTCTAGAAAGAAGCATCTATGTAATGTGGAGACATAAAGAACATTCCTTAAGCAAAGTCTTTTGAGAACCATCGAACATAACATCACCTATCTCTATAATGGCATGTCAAGTATCTTCTATGTTGGGGCACTGCAACTACGATACCACTTTCGGTATGGTAGTTCAGATACCATTTGTTATGGTCAACACGACAAAGACTCGAACCTTGTCAAGCCTGCGGAATTCGCCGCGTCACCGAAGGGATGCTAAGCTAGAGTGAAATTAGAACACCTCTATAATCAGCAGTAGCTCAGCACAGTTACTGTCACTCAACACATAAGACTACATTTTGAATTTACTCAAAAATTCACTGGAACTTCACTGGACTGTCACCAGACTGTCACCGTAATCATACCAGAATCTTACAGGAATCAACTTCACTTCTATTTGTAATCACTTCAAGTTAATATACAAGAAGTAAGGAAGTGATGCGTGTACTTCCTTCATTGAATGAACTCTTTCTGAAGTTTAAGGAAAAACTTCACTAGTTCAGAATGCCTCTTTCTGGTCAGACTTTGTACTCTGTGTATATATCCATTTCACCGAAATCTTTTATGATCTGATAGTAGAGATGTCTAGCTATAAGATAAGCTATCTCTCATACAAAATTTTAATTCATTCTGCAAGATATACTTCGTTGTTCTACCGAAAAATATGTTCACTGAAAAGAACTGTAACTGACTGAAAATGTGTTTATTGAGACAACTGTAATTGACCGAAACATTCCTTTTCTGAGAAAATAATTGTTAACTAATTTATAACGTAACATGAAAATACTCAGGTTTCTTCACATACGAAGAATGCGCGCAAAACTTCCGCATGAACATGTGTTTTCTATTAGAGAAGATGTGTACAACCTAGCTTGGCCTCTTCCTGCTCAAGCTATGGAAACTCCCCTACACTTAGCAGTTTCTTCTTACCATCTCTCTCAGATGAATACCTGACATTTCAGGTTTCTGTTATTCATCTTTACATACGCGATCTCTGGCATCTTCTAACCCTATTCTTGATTTCTATATGCGCTCTATTCAAACTGCATGCTCTTCTTACACACGTTCTTGCTCGCATTCCCTCACTCTTCTTATGCAATTTCTCTCTTTATATACAGTTTGATTCGGTGTAACGAACTCTAACAAACTCTGATTCTAGAAGATTCTACGCTGTTCATAACGGTCGTGAATTTGCCCCTTCACTAAGGCTTTTGATTTTCTGAATACTTTGATTCCGCTTCTCTTTATCTTTCTTTTTCTTTTATGTCTGTCTGTATGTCAAATTTGTGAGTGATTCTTCAACATTCTATCTCCACATGCCCCTTGTTCCACGTGCTTGTTGGAGCTCACATGGTTCTTGCATATGGTATCAACATATAATAGGTTTGGTCATTTTGTCCTAGAGTGATTCATTGGCACTATAGCTAACTTGCTTTCATTATTAGTAGAACCAAAATTACCTTTCCCTCTATATGATGAGTCTCTTTTATCTCTTTGATAAAAATCTCTTGTATAAGGACCATGATTGCCACATACGTAGCATCTGTTTGAGTTGTACTTCCATCTACCTTGATTGTACCTCCCTCCTCTTCCTTTGTAATTGCTTTTTCCCCATAATTAAGAAGACTTGCTCCCTTACTCATGATCAAGGTCTCCATTCGATCCTATTCCTAGCCTTTATTTGTGATTGAATTGATTTCTACCTTTGAGCCTCCAATCTTCATTTCCTTAGTGACCATCAGAATCACTAATTTCTCAAAATCAGGGAGATTTTCTTTGACATAAGCAAAAGTGTTGAAAGACTCAGATTTTGCATCATCTCTAATTCCATTCAATGTGTATGCAACTAGTTTAGTATCATCTATGTGAGAAAATATGGATCCTAACGCATCACTCACCATCATTGCCATTACTGCAAGGTTCTTGCTTAGATTATTGAGTGAAAGGTTCAATTGGATCTTCCTATCTTGGATTGACGTAGAGTATAACCTCTTTAGGTTTTCCCAAATGATCGCCAAAGTTTCTAAGTGATTAATGTGTCATCTCACTGCATTAATAACATACGGAGATAGGATGAAGATAATTCTCGTCCCTCTCATTCCATTGTTAGGAGACACTAAATTGATGAGGAGTTGGATTATGCTCTTATACTTTATGGAATAATGGAATTTTATATGGATTCTTATTGCTTGAGGTTTTTATGTGATTTGTCTTTCGATTTTGTAGGTGAAAATTATGAGGGTGTGAACGCGGGTGGACTTATTGTGATATTTAGAAGAATATTTAGGAGAATGTATTTTATTTATTTTTTGTAATAATAATAAATCACTTTAGAAAGGAACATTTTTGTAGAAAAATTAGATCACTTGAAAAGTGATGATTTTGTGTATAAAGCAAATTTTTGTAAACGCACACTTTTTGTTGCACCACCCTCATGTATCTTCTATTTCAGATGTAATGCCAAATACCTATAAATACACATGCTCCAATAGATTGATGCATGAAAGTATGTAAGGGGAGATTGTACCCAATGAGGTGTCAATTCTCTCGTCTCTTTATATTCTCTTAGTACTTTTTGGAGATTTTGTTTCTCTACTATTCTTTGTGTATGTGCGATTGCAGGATCCAATCAATAGTGGGGGCTGGATTGTACCCAATCTCGTGTTAGGTCTCTTGTCTCTTTCTATTCTTTAAGTACTTTTGTGGGGGGACATTGTACAATCTCCCCCCACATACTCTTGTATTAGAGTATGTGGGGGAGATTGTATGCAATCTATTTTCAAGTCTCTCATCTCTATCTATTCTTTGAGTACCTTTGTTAGATTTAATTTTTGTACTATTCTCTACATATGTGCGTCTATGGCATCTGATCAACAATGGTATCAGAGCATGTATATTTATAGGTATTTTTCATTACATCTAGAATAGAAGATACATGAGGGTGGTACTTTGAAAAGCATGCATTTTGTAAAATGTGCTTTATTTACAAAATCCTCACTTTTCAAGCGATCTACTATTTTTACAAAAACATTGTATTTTAAAGTGATTTAATATTATTGCAAAAAATAACTAAAATAATATCTTCTAAATATTCTTCTAAATATTTGAATAATTCCAACCACATTCACACCCTCACGTGTCTTGACCTACTAAATCAAAACACAGATCACATTAAAAACCTCATAACATTAAAATACATATAACATTGCATTATATTATAAAATATAGCGTATGCCCTAGTTTAGGTTGGCATCCTAAAGTTCTACATGTAATAGTTATGTTATCTAGTTTTCTAATATGAGGGTTATGTTCAAACATGGTGTACTTTAATGTACTGTGATAAGGCTCTTTTATACCAGATGTATGATGTGGATTGAGAGTCTTACCCATCTAATCCAAGAGTATCAAGTGAGCTATGATCCATGTCTTGCCTCGTCACTAGGAAACTTCCATTGAACTTGAATCAATGCATTCTCTTCTTTCAATGCATTCACTAGCTTCTAGTGTTCTTCTTTGAGTGTCTTGGTGTGTCAAAGTTTCTTTGATATCACAATTGGGGGAGAATGTGCAACTTCCCTATACAATCTAAAGAATGAATGGCCTGTACATTTCCACATATCTCTTTTTAGTCAAATAACTTTTTTTTCCTATGGAATGAGCTTATGAGCTTTTGGCCTCTTGAAATAGACTACTTGGAACTTAATAATGCAAGTTATTTCGAACATGTGAATTGATCAATAAGTTTTCTCATATATGAAAAGTTCCTTGCAATTAATGATTCATATCTAATCCTCTCAAATATATACCTTACCCTATATGAGCCTCTTACTTTAAATCTCCATTGATTTTGAAAAACATAGATTGCATTCGAGGATCTTCCTTAAGATCACATGTATAACCCTTGAGTAAACATATTTCTTGTGTATCCTAAGTTCACTTCTAATTTTATTTTGTATTAAACCTTAGGAGGTGCAACCAAACACTCTCATATGTGATACATCTCATTTTCTATCATACCAAGCTTCATATGGTGTTGAAGTAAGTAAAATTGATGTGGGTGCTCCATTCATGATGTAGATGGTACTAGTGGGTACATGAACCCAATAAGAATTTGGAATTCTCATATCCTTCATCAAAGCCCTATTTGATTTTGCAGTGCACCAATTCTTCCTTTCTACTATAATATTTTCTTGAGGTGTGTATGCGCATGTGATTTTTCTCTTGATACCATTGGACTCCAAGAAATGAGAGAAGTCATGGGATAAGTAGTGTTCCCCTCCATATGACCTTCAAAATTTGATGTACCTATCACATTCCTTCTGTGAGAAGGGCTTTGAACTTCTTCAAATAATAAAAGACATTTAATTTATGCTTCATGCCATAAAGCCAATTCATCCTTGTGCAATCATGGATGAAGGTTGCAAAGTATTTGTTACCTTTATTTGAGTTCTCCTTTGTTGGTCCCCAAACATCTAATTTTACCAAATCTAGTGGGTGATAACTCAGGTAGTTAATCTTCTAAAATGGTAATCTAATTCGCTTACCCGATTGACAAGGTTCACACAAATTCTTGAGATTATCATTGTGAAGGTTTGGTAATCCAAGAACTATTTTATTCTTCTCCATGTAGTTCAAACTTTGACATTGATATGTTGATAGCCCATATGTGAAAGATGCAATTCTACTACCTTCCTGGTTCCATATGTGAAATAGTATCCATGCTTGAAGTTTGGCTTCACATACAATGTGAATAGCCTTCGCTCCTTCTTGCCTTTGGCCACCAATCTTTAACCCTCCTTAGGTTTTGGCACAAATCATCCTTTCTTATTGAATTTAATTTGCAATCCTTTTTCAACCTTTGACCTACAAAAAGAAGCCTTTATGGAATTATGGAAACATGAAGAACATCATTTAAACAAAGTCTTATGAGGACCATCCAACATAACATCACCTATCTATATAATGGCATTTGGTGTATCTTCTGTTTCCACATGCCCTTTTTTTGAAGTTCTCGTTGGAGATCATGTGATTGCTACATGTGCTATCAATATACCATAGGTATCATACTTGTGTCTTGTATTGACTCATTGGCATCATGTCTAACTGTTGAGAATATGAGAGTGCATCTCCCTTTTGTATCTTGGAGTCACTCTATTTCCATTTCATTTCCCTTACATTTCCTTGTATTTCCTTTGTATTTGGGTACCTTGCCATTTGCTTCTACCAGTTGTATTCATTCTCCTTTCATGAGAATTATCCCACATGAGATGTATTTTGGAGAGCCCCTCACAAATCTATATAAGGAGGGCCTCTCCCCCATTTGTATTTGGTTAGAAGCTTGAGGAGCCTACTCCATGCTCTTGGCAAGCTCATTTCTAATCCACATGAGTTTACCCATTTCATGGTCTACTCATTTTGTGTCTCACACATTCTTTGTTTTGTGAGAGTACTTTACTTTTCATTTTGCTTCCACGTGCGTACTCTCTACATGGTATCAAAGCGCTAGGTGGAGGTCTTGGTGGTGCGTTTGGCGGTCTTTTTGGTCGTGTTGGTATTTGAGCATTGGTGGTCTTGCTTTCTCCTTATTGCGAGAAGCTTTTGCCATCAGTTTTGTGCTCTTTGGGTCTCATTTTGCCCATTTTCCCACCATCCCACTTTTATCACCATTTTGTACACCTTTTATTAACATTTTCCCTCCCACCCACCCTCGTTTGTGGCACCATTTGCTGGTTTACTTCGTTTCTGAGTTCCCGAAGTGAAGTTGATATTTAGTTTCACCATGATTCATAATGTTTATAAACACTTTTAGCATTCATATTTGTACCGTTGTTCATGGATCGTGATGAATCTCAAGTTATTGAAGTTGGCTTAGCGTGAAGATTATGCTCTTAGTACACCTCTGTTTCGGCCACATTTCGACTCAGGAATTTGTTTCTCCATTTGCTTCATTCAAAACCCTTCCACAGACCAACATATCAACGAGGAGGACATGAGCCTGTTGTCGCTTGCATTAGGATCAAAGTTTGAGTTTTGTGTGGCATCGGACGACGGGCATCCCTGATGATTGTTGCTCACGGGTCATGTATGTCTAAAAGTCGAAGTGCTCCTCGAGCTAAACTGCAGCTCCAACAGTCGCTTCAACACTATATCGATGGCTCTTCAGGGCCAGCTTCACACGTGACTCGGAGTACTGCAGTACTTGTTAGTGTGTCTCCTCTTCCGAACTTCTCTCTGCATCGCTGTACAAGGTCCAACACAAGCCTCTCTCAGCCATAAGTTCTTGTTTTGCACTACGGTATAAGGAAAATTCGCGTAGAGAAGTTCTGTCGCTTCTTCCATTTAGCATGCCCTTGCATATAGCGAAATAGGCACACATGGTAGATGAGTGATCATTTTTACTTCCATATACCACACAGCCGATAGCTTGCGCTTCTTTTAAGCGCGCACATATCAGAGAGAACAGGGATGCATAAAATGGATAACATGTAAATCACCTGGCCAAGAACCGAAGAACTCAACAGATTCTCTATGTGGACTTGGATAGAACAATATACAATGCTTCGCCCCATCTACCATTTTACAGAGACAATGGATATCTAAGAGAGAGAGACAAAGAGAAAGAGAGAGAGAAAGGTGATGCATCACTTTCAGCGTGCTAAGTAGAGAACAACTTCAAAAGACTTGGCAAGGAAGAGGAGAAACTGCTGCACTTCGAACGACCTGCGCCAACCTCTGGAGAGAAAGGGAGACACAGTGAGCCAGCAGGAGAAAGGTGTACGCCTATTGTCGAGAAGGGGATACGACCCACATAGCTACCTCAGAGTCAAGTTCATGCATTCGGTTCATGAATTGACGACTCGTCACTAACTTCTCTGAACATGACCACTCATTAGCGACTTAATTGATCAGTTCTCCGAGCTACATTGTTGTAGGTCCCAAGGCACGCACAATTGCCACTATAGATCTACGAATAGGCTCTGCTTGTCAGAAACAGTCAGAGGCATCAGATTTGGAGGCGGATTCTGAGATCTGTGATTCTGAGACAACTGAGATTGATATGCTCAAGCCATAGAAGAGAGAAGCGAGACTCCAGAGAGAAAGATAGAGACGCGAGCCTTCTACATTCATCATCTTTTCATCATTTCACTACATTCATCATCTTTTCATCATTTCACTGCATTCATCATTTCACTGCATCGTCTGGCAAGATCTGCGCCTGGAAACTCTGAGAATTCACGTGAATATAGCGAAGCGCATTATGGTCCCATGGAGTGTAATTTTTGGCCATTGATAAATCCCTTCATTCTAGATGCTATCAAATGCAAACTATGTGCAAGTCATCACGGCATTTTAAACTTTAAATTGTCGAAACTTGATGGGAGATATCCAATTCATTTTTAAGATTTGGTTTCATACTAGGAATGGGTTTACCCATGCGCACATTCTAATTCTGAACTTTGACATTTCTAAAGTTTTTTTTACACACCCAACGTTGTATTTCCTAATTAGCGAGTTTAATATCTTGGCCCTTTCTTTTTGTCAATAACAATCAGTTATCTTCTCCATTGGACTAAGCAGTGAGAATTGTAACCTCACTAAGGATTTATTTTGTAATCTTTTGGGCCTTAATCCTCTCCCTCAAACCACATTCTCTACAGCCACTTTGTATTTCTCCAAAGGATTTCAACCCCAACATTGGCAACCTATCTTGGCCCTAACTACCCCCTCCTCTTGTAACTATCAAGCATATAAGGAAAGAAGAAATTGTGTGTGTGTCTTCCTTGGGAGGCTACTCTAGGCCCCCAAGTGTGTTTTTCTCTGCGCAACAGGCTACTTTAAGCCCACTCCTCTCGCATCCACTCATCTTGGTGTTTTGCAAGAGTAGGGCTACTCTAAGCCCTCCCCCCCCCCCCCCCCCCCCCCCAAGAACTTTAAGTGTGGAGTCTAGTTGTTCATTTCAATCTTTGCAAATTATTTTAAAGCAGTGTCTTTGACAGTGTTTTTAAACACTTTATCCTCAAAGCCTTGTAATGATCAAAAGTGAAGGTAGCTCATCATCTATGGCTAACTTCTTACCCTCATTCACCCCTATTTTTATGCCTAAGGATCAACACCTCAATGGACAAAATTACAATCTATGGAAAGATATCATGCACGTATATCTTTACACAAATCTTCTTCATGAGGTAGTAGATGGGTCAGACCCCGAACCCAATAGGCATACCAACTTAGACAATTGGCATGTGTGGAATGCCAAGGACTAAAGAGCTTTAGGTCAGCTATTACTTGCCTACGACGAATTGACGAAAGGACATATCACGGCATGCAAGACGTCCAAGGATGCTTGGGATACGTTAGCTGCTTTGTATGAAGACAAGACCCCTTCGAAGATATATGCATTAGAGGCCAAGTTTCATAATTTGACCATTAGGCCACATGACACAATTACCAAGGTCATAGCCCAATTTGAGGATTACCAGTGTAAATTAGCACTGTGTCGTAGGCAGATCTCTAGTGAAGACATGGCCATTCGGCTTCTTAACAAGTTACCAAAGTCATACGAGACATTTGTCTCAACTTTGTATAATCGCGGCCAAGTCTTATCTTGGGAAGAGGTTCGTCGACTATTGCTCCTTCACGACTCGCGAGCCAAATCGACTTCCTCACAAGAGTCAGCCATGAACGCCAAAGGCCCATTCACTAAAGGAAAAACCACAAGTCATCATGCTAGCAATGGATCTAAGCGAGGATCACACAATTCATCAAAGAAATTCACTTGTAATTTTTGTGGCAGACTTGGATAGATTGAAAAATATTGCTTCAAGAAAAAGAACGAGGACAAGTCTAAGTCTAACTCCAAGAATGAACATCATTCTCATTGCACAAGTGAAGACCTATTTTTTACAAGTGAACACAAAGCACTTCTGGCGACCACTCCCAAGAAAGAATGGATTTTTCATAGTGGTGCTTCATCCCACATGTGCCATGACAAAGATGATTTCCATGAGTTAGAAGAGAATCAAGGACAAGTTTACCTTGGAGATAACAAGTGCATTGAAATCCAAGGAAGAGAAAAAGTTCAAGTCATCAACTCTGGAGGCGAGGCCAAGTCATTAAAAGATGTTCTTTATGTACCAAGCCTCTGTAAGAATCTTCTTTCAGTCGAAGCCATGACAAAGTGCAATATGACGGTTCAGTTCGATCACAACAAAGTTCAAGTCATTGATCGCGAATCCAATGCAGTGATAGCTCAAGGATATGAAGATAAGGGCCTCTACAAGCTTTCAAGTTTGTGGCCAAGGATTCAAGTCTCAACTTGTGGCATTGTAGATTTGGACATAGCTCTTGGTTAGCTAAGATCTCTTCCAATCATCTTGTCAACGGTCTACCCAGGATCGCACAAGTGGAATTGAATTGCAAAGCATGTGACAAGCAAACAACTTTATCTTTACCTAAAGAAGCATCCATTTCTGCAAATAAACCCTTATCATTAGTCCATGCCGAAATTTTTGGACCTATGAGTACACCTTCTCTAAGTGGGTCAATTTACTTCTTCCTGATTGTAGATGACTTCTCTAGATACACATGGGTTTATTCACTCAAGAATAAAGAAGATGCCATTTCCAAGTTTAAGGAGTGGACAAAAACAGTTGAAGAAGACTTTCCAAGTTCTTTGAAGATCATCGGATCTGATGGAGATAGTAGCTTTGTCAACCAAAACTTCTCCAAGTACTTGAAACAACATGGAATCAAGTATCAAGCCAAGAAAGATACTCAACCAGGTATTGCATTACAAAAGAGTCAAAGTGTGATCCAAATGGCCAAAATTATGCTTAGATAAAAGCAACTTCCACTAAAATTTTGGGGTGAAGCAGTGCAGACAACAGTACACATACAAAACAGAGGTGTTTCAGATGTTTTGAAGAACAAAACACCATTTGAGGCTTACTTTCAAAAGAAACCAAGTGTAAGCTATTTCCGCGTCTTTGGTAGTGATGCTTACGTCCAAGGCCATTATGATAATCGGCCTAAGTAGTACATTTTCATCGTGTATAGTGAACGACAAAAGGCATACAAGCTCTACGACCCAAAGCATCACTTAGTTACAGTAACCAAAGACTCCACCTTTGATGAATACTCTAAGTATTCATCCCTTTTGGATCCTCCCATTTCCGCTTCAGAGGGGGATCATTCCAATTTTGAACAGTCACACTATGTGGAGCATGCTCTCTTTGTACATCACTTTCCCGATCATGATACAGTTTTGGAGCAAGAGGACTCAGAGATATCATCTTCGCTTATACCTCAGATGGCTATCATACCATCGAAGGCTTATATTTCCCCTCAGCTTCAGTTGGGCAACACTCCAGGATCAGTGACTCGTCATTTTCCATTCCTATCTTCGAGAGTCCACTTACCTCGTCTATTGCTGCATTCTGAGCATATACCTTTCCATTCATGGAGTCCAACATCTTTTCAGTAACCACAGGACACTCCTGCATCTACTTGGATTCATCACTCCGTTGGATCCTATTGTGAGCCGGCTTCTCAGTTCAAAGAGGGCTTCCATGGTCCTATCGATACACAGCAAGACTTTGTACACTGCATGGAGGATTACGGCATACAGATGTATATGGTTTTATACTTCATGCTTTATGTTTCACTCTTGAGGAGCCTACTCCATGCTCTTGCCAAGCTCATTTCTAATCCACATGAGTTTACCCATTTCATGGTCTACTCATTTTGTGTCTCACACATTCTTTGTTTTGTGAGAGTACTTTACTTTTCATTTTGCTTCTGCGTGCGTATTCTCTTGCATGAACTACTTCTTGGCGATACACATAGTATGGTGGATATTGTCAAAGCTTTGAAGGTTCCTATGTACCACATGAAGTCATCCTACCTATCACACATAGAGGAGATCTCGTCTAGTGAGATCATGTTCTATTCCTGTACCTCGTTGGTGGCATACCTCTGGAGCATTCGCTCGATCCATCTGGTGGACATACTATGGAGTACTTGGCGATCGGGCATGGTTGATACCGCTTGGAGGCTATGCATTCCCAGACATTGACTTCCTGGTGCTCGTGTTGCGGCTAATACATTCTTGGTGGACCTTCTCATATACCCTCGCAGCCTCCATACACTACAAAATGGAGCCGCAGAGGGGGTGTTGAGAATATAAGAGTGCATCTCCCTTTTGTATCTTGGAGTCACTCTATTTCCATTTCATTTCCCTTACATTTCCTTGTATTTCCTTTGTATTTGGGTACCTTTCCATTTGCTTCTACCAGTTGTATTCATTCTCCTTTCATGAGAATTATCCCACATGAGATGTATTTTGGAGAGACCCTCACAAATCTATATAAGGAGGGCCTCTCCCCCATTTGTATTTGGTTAGAAGCTTGAGGAGCCTAGTCCATGCTCTTGGCAAGCTCATTTCTAATCCACATGATTCTACCCATTTCATGGTCTACTCATTTTGTGTCTCACACATTCTTTGTTTTGTGAGAGTACTTTACTTTTCATTTTGCTTCCGCGTGCGTAGTCTCTACACTAACATGCTTTCATTGTAGTAGAAGCATAGTTACCCTACCCTGTATATGGTGAGTCTCCTTTATCTCTTTGATAAAAATCCCTTGTATAATGTCCATGGTTTCCACATATGTAGCATTCGTTTGAGTTGTTCTTGCATTCAGCTTGATTGTACCTCCCTCCTCTTCCTTTGTAATTTCTTTGTCCCCATTATGAAGAAGACCTTTGATTTCTCTTTTGATTCCTCTCTCTTTTAAGAAAGATTAAAAATCACGGGAGAGACATTCTCCCCATCCATTAGACATTAGCCTCTTCAATTTTTCCTTTTTGAGCTTTTACAAGTGCAATATTCTCCTTGAAATAGGAAAAACCCTTGTCTTTTTGCTTCATGAAATATATTATAGTCTACTACCTACTACATTCATCAAAGGAAGACCTTTAATACCTTGGCTTTGCTAGAGATGGTTTCTTGATAGGACCCTGAACATGAGTGTGGGTAGCTTATAGATGTCAAAAACACTAAAACCCTAATTCTAAAGACCTAGATCTAAAACATGTATATGTATATATGCATGTGTACATATATGTGTATGTGTATATGTATTATGTGTGTATTCTTGTATATGTGTGTATGCATGTGTAAAAATCCTAAAACCCTAATCCTAAAGAACTGGACCTAAAAAATTGTATGTGTGTATGCATGTGTATATATATGTGTATGTGTATATGTATTATGTGTGTGTATGTATGTACAAGCCCAAAACCCTAATCCTAAAACCTTAAACCCTAAAACATGTATATGTGTGTGTATGCATGTGTATATATATATGTATGTGTATATGTGTGCATGTGGGTATGTATATATGTGTGTATGTGTATATGCGTGTATGTGTATATGCACATGTATATGTATGTAAAGCTCTAAAACCCTAATCCTAAAGACTTAGACCTCAAACATGCATATGTGTGTATGCTTGTGTATATATATGTGTATGTGTATATGTATTATCTATATGTATATGTATATATGTGTACGTGGGTGTAAAAGGCCTAAAACCCTCATTGTAAAGACCTAGACATAAAACATGTATGTGTGTGAATGCATGTGTATATATTTGTGTATGTGTAAGTGTATTATGTGTGTATATGTGTATACATGTGTATGAATGTCTAAAAACCCTAAAACCCTAATCCTAGAGACCTAGACCTAAAACATATGTATGTGTGTATGTATATGTATGTGTAAATGTGTGTATGCATATGTGTACATATGTAAACAAAAATTGAAACCCTTATTAATCCTAAAGACATAGCTGACCTAAAACATGTATGTATAGAATATAACTATTTGCATACCGCAGCTACAACAAAAGTTCATATCTTATAGTTTCGGCGACGTTTACAAACTTTCTCGCGACAAGGAAGCTAATGATTGAAGGCCTTGGAAAGCAGTATCCAAACATTGAAACCCAGAAAGAACATCAGTGATCGATGCGTAATTGGGGCACAAGAAGTTGTGCACGAAGATACAGAGATTCATCTTCGTTTTCGAAGTTCAAGGCATCGCTACGGCTGTTGAATGAGGCGACTCCAGCGACTGATAACGCAAGACATCAGCGTTTGTGGATACCATGCACGTCTTCAGCGTTAAGTATAGCTTCCTCAGTATTCTGAAGAAATTTTTCCCGTGTTGTGCAGCTATTGGAACGCACCCATCTCCCTCTATCATCATGGTCGAGCAGAATCTGAACGAGGTAAGTTTGAGCGAGGCACGTTCAGAACTCACACCGTTGAGGTTCCGAACAATGGAATTCTCGTAAATATATTAAACATAAGCAAAAAGCAAAAATCGGTTAAGATAACGAGGCGGAAAGACGCGCAGAATCACACAAAAATAAGTGGTGACAGGTAGTCTTCCCTTCGCAAAAACATAAGTGGTGACAGGTAATCTTCACATCATTAACGTTTTGTTGCGTCCATAATGTTTCATTTTGTTAAATGTTAGAGGGCTAACCAACCCCTCAAGAGCGACCATCATTGATCAATGGTTTCGCGACATTAGCATAAACCTAGATTTTATATGCATTCAAGAGATTAAAATTGACGGAGAAGACCTCCAAAAACGGTTTAGACAGGTCACCTCAACCCATGTTTGGATTTCAACGGTGCACCAGCGGGGGTCCGGTGGAACGGTAATTGGTATTAATCAACTCTAGTTTGAAAAGCTTGAGAACTCCATTGAAGATGAAAGCCACTGATGGATTGTTGTTTCTTTTCGTGCTCCTCTTTGTTTTACTCTGGTTTCTTTGTACGCCCCTAACGGAGAATTAGAGAGAGTGAACACGTGGGCCTCCTTGGACTCGCTCCCCCACAACGTGCTTATCTGTGGAGACTTCAACATGGTGGAGGACCCTATCGACAAATGGATGGGCAAGGCTAGGGTCATCGATAGTCGGGAGAAAGAAACATGGGACAAGACCAAACTTCACTTGGATTTGGTCGAATTCAAAGACTCGAATGGCTTTTCTTGGTCAAATCTCCAAGCGGGCGAGGACCTGAGGAAAGCTAGACTTGATAGATGCTACATCTCTCAGAGTTTTACCCATCAGTGGGGCCACCCGTCCCTCGCGCAATGCACTGACCTCACCATCTCTGATCACTACCCGATCGTTATCACTTCCCAACCTTCCAACAAGATCCGCAAGGCTCCTTGGTTCCATGCCAGTGCGACCACCTTCTCTCTCCCCTCCGTTCATCAAGAAATTGCTGATGTGTGGAAGGAGGCGTTCGCCTCCGGCTTGTCCCCAGCCAAGTGTTGGAGAAGTGCAGTCGATAAGTCTCGAAAGATCATGATTAGAACCAAGAAGATGCTCAAGAATGTGCGGCGGGCTCGTAGGGAAGCTCTTTACCACAGACTTTAGAGGCTCAAGGAGGAACTGAACAAAGGAAAACCTCAAGCCCAGAAAGGTCTTCGAAAAATCAGAGCGCTGTTGAGATATGAGGAAGAAATACAAAGGAAAAACTTGCAAATTTTCTTAGAGGAGTGGTGGGCTGGCAAAGTCGACAAACCCACCAAAGAGATATGCCGTATCCTTAAAAGGAAACATAACAGAGAATCGATCCCCCCATTGCTAGACTTAAATGGCAATGTATGCAATTCAGAAGAAGATAATTTTGGGATCATTGAAGGGCACTTCACAAGACTCCTGGGGACCTCGAACCCCCTCTCCCACCATAAAAGGGACTATATGGTAGCCATATCTAGGGTTTCCCCCTGCAGGATACCACCCAACCTTCGATCCCTACTACATGACCCTATCTCTGAAGCAGAAATCATTGAGGTCATTGATGCCCTCCCTCTCGGCAAAAGCCCGGGACCCGACGGGCTCACTAACAAGTTCTTTAAATCCTTCAAGTTGGTGGTTGCCACCCCTCTTAGTCTGGTTTGGCAAGAGGCACTCAAGTTAATACACAAAAAAGGGGAAAAGAAAAGAATAGAGAACTGGCGCCCTATTATGATGCTCCAAAGAGGATACAAGATCATCGCCAAAGTCATTGCCAACAGAATCACTTGCCACTTGAGAGCGTGGCTAAGCAAGGACCAAAAAGGCTTCATCAAAGGCAGGTCAATTTTGGAAACCATTATAGATATTTGGGAAGGTCTTCAATTTGCAAATGAGTCTAAACAAGATGTGGTCTTCCTCAAGATCGACTTTGATAAAGCCTACGACAGGCTATAATGGGACTATATTATGCAGTCGCTCCAAGATCTTGGATGTAGTCAGAAATTCACCAAGATGATCGTGACCCTTCTCAAAAATGCATCGACCCAAATTAACATTAAGGGCAAACTTTCGAAGGTGATCAAACTTAGAAGATCTATCAGACAAGGGTGCCCATTGGCTCCCCTTCTCTTTGCCATCGCCACGGAGGGGCTTAGCAGGCTTGTGGCACACCACGTGGAAGCTGGTAATATCAAAGAAATCCGTTTGCCTCATGACCACAGTCAGATCACCATGAGACTTTTTGCCAATGATATGAACGTGTTTGTTCACAATGATAGTACCAACCTGGAGACATTTTGGAGGTGTCTTGCTACCTTTTGTGAAGCCTCTGGATCCATAATCAACCACTCTAAGACCACCTTTAGAGCTATTGTGGGGTCTCATCCCGGCCTTCTCATTGATCATGGTAGTCAAATCATTCTAAAGGGCCAAATTTTTCGGCTTCTTGGGATCCCCTTGGGGTTTGGCGTCTCTATGGAGCAGCGATGGAACTGGGTGCTGGCCAAACTCGAAAACAAGCTTAACTATTGGAGAGGTATGCAAATCAATCTCGCTGGTTGTGTGATGGTTATCAACACGTTCCTCCTTTCTTCTACCATTTATTTCCTTTCATCAAAAATCCCGAACATCAAAGAAACGATTGACTATTAGGTTAACCTCAACAAGAAGTGGTGCTTGTCATGGATGCGGCTTCGATGGGACATGAAGTTCATGGTTATCTGGCACCCCCTCATAGAAATCAAAAAGTCTGTCCTCTTATGACAAATTCTTCATCATGGAATCTAGACCAACCTTAAGGCTAGCAAACTTTGTGGGATTTCTCCCTGGTGCAAACGCTGCTACCGATCTATCGAAGATGTCCCAAGCATCTTCTTTACTTGCCCCAACTCCAACAGACTCTGGCAGATAGTTGGAATGAAAATTAGACTTCGAAAACATCTCAGTTGGAAACAAGCCCTACTGGAAGAAGCGATCGGCTGCTCCGCGACCCTCTAGAACACCATCAGAGGGGAGGTCCTATGGAAAATATGGCGAGAAAGATGTGTTCTCAACTTCGGTGACTTCCCCAAGGAGTGCTCGATTGAGAAATCATTATTCCTCCTTGGAAAAAGGATTGTTAATTGTAAGAAATCCCCCCCCCCCCTTCACGCATCATCAAGTTCTCCTTTTGATCAATAACAAGCTTAAACCCAAGTGGGCCCCTCATGAGGGTGATGAGAGGGTGATTAACCTTCTTTGTAATGCCATCTAAGCTCTGTAAAAGCTTCCCCTGCTTTGTGGGATTTGGTGGGTCTCGTGGGCACTAGTCCCCTTCTCTTGTACTTTTCTGTCTTTATTTAATTCAAGTCCGGGAGAGTAGGCTAATGCCGAACTTCCTTTATATTAAAAAAAAAAAGATGTGAATTCCATTGAAGTTACTAAGACGTGTAAAATAACCACAAAGAACGGTCTCATAAACATTTATCTTATGTATATAATGTTTACCCTAGCTCTCTAAACAATCAGATTTTGAGAAAGTCACAGCCCCTAAACATCACCATCATTGAAAAGAAATTTGAGAAAGTCACAGCCCATAAACATCATTAAACATTCAGTCACAGCCCATAAACATCATTAAACATTCAAATCCTCACTACTTAACTGGTTTGAACACTCCTCATCATTACATCATGAGATGTTGCATTAGCTCCCTTCGATGAATCCTTGACTTTTAGATGTTCACAACAAGAAATGTTGACAATTGCAAGTGTCGTGCTTGCTCTCTGTTCAAACTAGTCTCGTCTTTCGTCCTTTTAGCTTTTTCATTCCTACTAGGTACTCCACGTTGAACCCCTACTTTGTGTAGGATTGATTTGGAGTCCTATGGGTGAGATGCTGTTCACTACTCTACTTTCCATTCATTCAAGCTATCAACAAGAGTAGATTGTGATATCAAAATTCCTTTTTTATAAGCGAAATCGATGGGGCTCCAAAGTGTGATACATCTCATTTTCTATTATACCAATCTTTATATGGTGTTGAAGTAAGTATAATTATTATACCAATCTTTATATGGTGTTGAAGTAAGTATAATTGATGTGGATGCTCCATTCACGATGTAGATGATAGTGGTTGTTGCATGAACCCAATAAGAATTGTGCGTTCGCATATCCTTCATTACAGCGCTAAGTGTTTCTCCAGTGCACCTATTCCTTCTTTCTACAATAGCATTTTCTTAAGGTGTGTATGTGCATGAGGTTTTCCCCTTTATACCATTGGACTCCAAGAAATGAGAGAAATCATGGGGAAAGTATTGTTTCCTGCCATATGACCTAAAAATTTTGATGTGCCTATCACACTCCTTCTCCACTAAGGGCTTTCAACTTCTTCAAATAATAAAAAGACATCTAGTTTATGCTTCATGCAAAAAGGCCAAGTCATCCTTTTGCAATCATGAATGAAGGTTGCAAAGTATCCATTACCTCCATTTGAGTTCTGCTTTGTTGGTCCCCAAACATAGTTATTCTTCCCAAATGGCAATCTAATTTGCTTACCCAATTGGCAAGCCCCACACAAATTTTTGAGATTCTACTTGTGGGGGTTTGGCATCGCAAGAACTATTTTCTTCTTCTCCATGTAGTTCAAACTTTGAGCATTGATATGTTCATAGATCATATGTGAAAAATCCAATTGTACTACCGTCTTGGTTCGATATACGAGTTACTATGTATGCTTGAAGTTGGTCCCACAACCAATATGACTAGCCTTCCCTCCTTATTGCCCTTGGCCACCAATCTTTAATCCTCCTTAGGCTTTACCACAAAGCATCCTTTCTCATTCAATTTCAATTGCATTCCTTTTTGAACCATTTACCTATAGAGAGAAGCCTCTATGTGATGTTAAGACATAAAGAACATTCATTAAGCATAGTCTTATCAGCAACCATCGAACATAACATCACTCATCTCTATAATGGCATGTGGAGTATCTTCTGTCTGCACATGCCCCTTGTTTGAAGTGCTTGTTGAAGCTCATGTGATTCTTGCATCTACTATCAATATATGATAGGTTTCATCATTTTGTCGTATGGTGACTCATTGGCATCATGGCTAACTTGCTTTCATTATTAGTAGAAGAATAATTACCTTGCCCTCTATATGATGAGTCTCATTTAACTCTTTGATAACAATCCCTTGTATAATGGCCATGGTTGCCACATATGTAGCATCTATTTGAGTTGTTCTTGCGCCTAGCTTGATTGTACCTCCCTCTTCTTCCTTTGTAATTTCTTTTTCACCATCATGAAGAAGACTTGATCCCTTATTCCATGATCAAAGTCTCCATTTGATCGTGTTTCGGTGTGAGTGGGGATGGACTTATTCTCATGTTTAGAAGAATATTTAGAAGATAGTATTTTAATTATTTTTTTATAATAATAAATCACTTTAGAAAGGTTCATTTTTGTAAAAATAGTAGATCGCTTGAAAAGCGACAATCTTGTAAATAAAGTAGATTTCTAGGAGCGCATATTTTTTCATGCACCACCCTCATGCATCTTCTGTTTTGGACATAATGTAAAATACTCGTAATGACACATGCTCCAATAAGTTGATTCATCAAAGTATGTGGGGAAGATTGTACCCAATCTTGTGTGGATTCTCTCGTCTCTTTCTATTCTCCTAGAACTTTTTTGAGATTTTTTTTCTATACTATTCTCTACATATATGCGACTGTGGTATCCAATCAACAATCAAGGGGGGCAAATTGTATCCAATGTGGTGTCAATTCTCTTGTCTCTTTCTGTTCTCTAAGTACTTTTGTGGGGGGAGATTGTACAATCTCCCCCCACTGACTCTTGTATTAGAGTATTTAGGGGGAGATTGTATGCAATCTACTATCAAATCTCTTGTCTCTATCTATTCTCTGAGTACTTTTGTTAGACTTCATTTTTGTATTATTCTCTACATATGTGCATCCACGGGATCTGAACGATAGTGGTATGAGAGCACGTAAATTTATAGGTATTTCTCATTACATCTTGAATAGAAGCTATATGAGGGTGGTGCTTTGAAAAGCTTGCATTTAGTAAAATCTTCTTCATTTACAAAATCCTCACTATTCAAGTGATCTACTATTTTTACAAAAACATTTCTTGTTAAAGTGATCTATTATTTTTACAAAAAATAACTAAAATACTATCTTCTAAATACTGTTCTAAGTATTTGAATAAGTCCACACATATTCACACCCTCATGAGTCTTCACCTACTAAATCAAAATGCAAATCACATTAAGAACCTCAAGACATTAACATACATATAACATTCCATTTTTTCATAAAGTATAAGATATGCCCCAATTTAGGCTTGGCATCCTAAACTTCTACATGTAATAGTTATGTTATCTAGTTTTCCAATTTAAGGGATTATGTTCAAAGTTGGTGTACTTTAATACTCTTATAAGGCTATTTTATACAAGATGAATGATGTGGATTGAGAGTCTTACATCTCTACTCCAAGAGTATCAAGTGAGATGTGATCCATCTCTTGCTTCTTCACTAGGAAACTTCCACTGAACTTGAATCAATAGATTCTCTTCTTTCAATGCCTTCGATAGTTTCTAGTTGTCTTCTTTGAGTGTCTTGTATGACAAAGTTTCTATGATATCAAAGTTGGGGAAGAATGTGCAACTCCCCTTTACAATCTGAAGAATGAATGGCCTGCCTCGTACACTTCCACAAATCTATTTTTCAAATGATTTTCTCTATATTTCCTATGGAATAAGCTTATGAACTTTTGTCCTCTTCAAATAGACTATTTGGAACATAGTAATGCAAGTTAGTTCAATTAAAATAATTGCTTCTACTTTCACAACTGATGCTTCCATGACACACTACTCATTTTTCTTTACAATACACAAACACAAGGACCACTATTTTCTTTAGACATGATTTATTTTCGAATATCAAGATTTAACACCAAGACTTTGAGTAAACTATAGAAGCCTATATTAAAGTTATAAAATGTGAAAGACTAAAAGAAGAGGATAACATATGGAGATCAAAATATGCTCTACAATCAAGGTTATATAGCTCCTTGACTATCAAAATAGAGTGTGAGCTATGGCTACCTAAAGTGAAAAAGAAAACACTCATGAAAGAATGGGGCTTGCTTAGACAGGGGACTACTATCACATTCAAAACGCAAAACGGATAAGACCCACAAGGTGCCTCTAATTTGAAGTCCATTGTGTTTATATACAACTTGGAAAATATACCCTAGAAGATAGGAGTCTCGTTTCCTCCAAAATAGGATTCACCACACCTTAGTGTTATAGGTGATTGATTCAAAAATATGAGGGGAATTCAAATTCAAATTTAATGTATGAGTTCTCGTGTTGGACAACTTACTTCATAATTCACTAAGTTTCAATAGAAGATGAGGTTCATATGCTCCAAAGGTTGGATCTGATGTCCAACAACACATGTGAATGTGCATATGAATTATATTTTTCTCATATACAATGGAAAGTACAAACTTCAATCAAGATCCAACCTTAAATTATCCACCAAGAAGACATGAGTCAACAATAGCAAGGGTAGGGCTTCCTCTCAAAAGGTCAATCTTTGTTCAAACTAGTCTCATCTATCCCGATTTGAGCTTTCTCATTCATAGTAGGTGCTCCACATTGAACCGCTATTTTGTGTACGTTTTACAGTCATATGGGTGAGATGATCGTCGCTACTATACTTTCCATTCACTCAAGATATCAGCAATACTAGATTGAGGTACCAAAACTTATTTTACAAAAGAGAAATCGATGGGACTCCAAGGATTCAATCTCCTTCTACATATTCTCTTGCCCTTTCATGCATGCATTTGCTTCTTCAAAGCATGTGAATCGATCAATAACTTTTCTTATATATGAAATGTTCCTTGCAATTAATGATTCATATCTAATCCTCTCAAATACATACCTTACCCTGTACGAGCCTCTTACTTTAACTCTCCATTGATTTTGATATTCATAGTTTGCATTCTAGGACTTCCACTTAAGATCACCTGTATGACCTTTGAGTACACATATTTCTTACGTATCCTAAGTTCACTTCTAAGTTCATTTTGTATTAAACCTTAGAAGGTGCAACCAAACACTCTCAAATGTGATACATCTCATTTTCTATCATACCAGGCTTCATACGGTGTTGAAGTAAGTATAATTCATGTGGGTGCTCCATTCATGATGTAGATGGTAGCGATGGCTACATGAACCCAATAAGAATTGGCAATTCTCTCCTTCTCTTATTCACCCACTATATATATAAACTCCCAACTATAATCTGCATTTAGTTTATAAGAGAATGAACTTTGAGAGAAATGGACGTACAATTCATAGATAGGAAAACCATCAGATGAATGCTGCTTGTGGTCATGTAAAGGCAAAATCAATCAAAAAAGACCTCCTGCACATTATAGATAGCACACGACTCGAATAAGACTATAATTCTCTCTATCTTATAGTTAAACTCATGCACCACCTTCAATAAAACGATGCAAAATATGGCTATTTACATACAGCAACTTTTAAAAATTTTGGGCGACTTTTACAAAACTCCTCTCAACGAGGAACCTGACGGCCCTACAAAAGCAGTATCAAGAAATTGAAACCAGGTAACATAAAAAAAATCAGTGATGGATGCATAAGTTATGCACAAGAAATTGTGCATGAAGATACAGACATTTGTCTGCGTTTTCGAAATTCATGGCTGTACTAATGAAGCAACTAATGTTGTACTAATGAAGCGACTCTAGGGACTAATAAGGCAAGACTTCAGCTGTTCTCAATACCACGCAAGTCTTCAACATTAAGTATAGCCTCCTCAGTATCTCGATGCATATTTTTGGGTGTTTTGCATGAATCAGTGCATTCGCTCTGAAAGATGCAACTGTAAGAAGGCACCCATCTCCCTCTATCCTCGTGGAATCTGAACGAGCTAAGTTCGAGCAGCCGTCTCAAGAACAAAGACAGTTGAAGTTGGGAAGAATGGAGATCGATGGGTAATTTGGGCACAAGAAGTTGTGGAGGAACATATAGAGATGCGTAATTTGAGCTATGGCTGTCGTAATGAGGCGACTCCAGTGACTGATAACGCAAGACAAAAGTGGTTGTCGATACCATGCAAGTCTTCAGAGTTAAGTATAGCTTGTTTTGCATGAATCACTACGTTCGCTTTGAAAGATGCAGCTGTAAGAAAGCACCAATCTTACAAAATCTCAACGAGGTAAGTTCGAGCGAGTCGCATTCAGAACTCATGCCATTTACATTGCGAACAATGAAGATGTCGGTAGTAGTCAGTTAAGATTGAGCAAGGAGTTGCTCAGTTATTTGCAGAGTTAGTTACTTGTAACACAATTATCTGGTGATGCACATATTGTGAGAGTCTATTCTAAGCTGAGGTAGGAGGACAATTAAAAAGAAACAGATTGCAGACAACAAAACTTTGACTATAATGTACAAGTTGCACTGGATTAGTTCATGATCATATATTATTTATATTCACTTATTATCATTATAAGACATGGGTATAGAGATGACATAATGAGGTTGTAAGAGAGAAAGAACTCTAAAGATTTTAGAAATCAAATATAAAGATTTATTACATAATTTATTGGAAATAGGAAAGGATATTTTCCACATACCTTATGAGAGTAGCTTAGGTCATGACTCTTTTCAAACTATCACATAGCGTAAAAATAAGTTTATATATAACTATTTAATATTACACAAGCATTACCAAGTTTAGTTTAAGTACTTAAAGTAATTAAAGAGAAAAAATTGGAGAAGAAGCATGACATGATCATCAATTATAGAAATAATATGAAGTCAACTATTCAAA
Source organism: Ceratopteris richardii (assembly GCA_020310875.1). Taxonomy (NCBI): domain Eukaryota; kingdom Viridiplantae; phylum Streptophyta; class Polypodiopsida; order Polypodiales; family Pteridaceae; genus Ceratopteris; species Ceratopteris richardii. The sequence continues at coordinate 121,419,390 of CM035427.1, forward strand.
GTTCTTGCAAAGTCATTCTCCAAAGAATGCTAGAAATTTGGAGTTATAG